>JALPQI010008359.1:0-43631 GCA_025490895.1 Thaumatotibia leucotreta | reverse complement strand
GCCATTAGTTTAGTTATGATAATGATGGTTAAAAAAATATTTTTATGGATATATATCGATAAACTAAGTCGATATTTAATGAATCACTAGCACTGGTACATTTTTGCCCCCGCGAAACCGGTGTTTGTTTATGAATAAGGGGGTAAGTCCCGTTTGCCGTTAAAATATGAATTATAATTGTGAAAGTTTAAATCAGTACACTTAGTGTTTAAAAATTTACAGTAGGCAGGCAAAACATATTGTAATTTGTAACCAAGAACGTATTGAAAATAAAAAGGTTTTACTGAGCAATGGAAGAATACAACAAAAGCTGTCTAAGAGTATCTCAGGTCACGCGTTGAATGTTGAGGTATAAAGGTGCATTTAGAGCAAACGGGCATTCGCTCATTCTATCTCGTAGGTTTTGAGCAAATATTGTACCTAATATAGGTTATAGGCACCTAGTCGATAGTTTGGGCGAATACAATTAGGTAGGTACGGAGTTTAGTCAGAGCAATGCTAGTAGGAATAGGTACAGTAGTTAGAGTACCTAAACTCTGTACAGGCGTTTACGGTCGGTCCCATACCTGTAGACTAACAATAAAGTCGAATACAGAAGCAATAAACCACTCACATTTGATGTATTTTCAACCCAGACAGATTTTTCGACGACTGTGTCGACAGGAACAGGCCCAAAGTCTACTTCTTTTATTTCACATATACTTTCACCCGAGAGCCCGTCCATTATTAGACTCTTTGATAAATTTTACACGTAAAATTATTTTAAAACAATATTAGCCGACAGTTTAGTTTAAAACTGCCGCCATATTGAGAAATGCTATCGTTCCGTTTCGATCATTCGTCAACGCCGCTCACGCCGCTAGTCAAAAAACTGTTCAAGCTACATTTATGATCACAATTATTTCAAATGCGTATTTTAGACAGATTTTATCTAATAGATTTAACAAGTTTAAAATCTCAGTTTAATAAAGTCTGTTTGAAGAAAAAGGCAGCAAATACAAAAGTGTACGCGCGGAACGTTGTCGACAGAAATATTGAATTTGTCGCCTTTTTTACTGACAGACGTAGTTAGACAGAGTATACTCAATGGTCTTAGATTATAATTTGAAAAATCAAATCATAGTACTCTCATTGTAGCTGTTGTTAAATTTACATCAAAGTGAACGTTTTTTCTTATATCTGAAATGTTTGCAATTGGTCGATTTTATTTGACAATTGACATTTCTTCGCTCCGCCTCCGCACCTCAAATAGCTCAACTCACTCAGTCTCCGTTTCGTGTTGCAAGATGGATAAGATTTTTTTACTAGGAAAAATAAAATATCTCCAGTAACTTATTTTCCTTAGAATGTGGGATTAAGTATATTTATTTTACATTATAGACAAGTAACTGGTGCTTTACAAGTGATCAATCCTGTGTTTATTAAGTGGTCTTCCCTCGCTAAACCTGTTCGACGTTAAATGCTTCCTTCTCGATTCATCAACTTCCTGCTTGATGTGTTCAAATGTTTTCTACAAAATACATATGAGGGATTTAACCGTTCTTACCATCTCTAAGCCTTCACCATGAACCCGGACACCACAGACTGGCTCCAGGAGGTTTTACGAGAGGCAGAATTGGAGCAGTTTTACTTTGCAATCAGGGATCAACTTCAGGTAAACATTACATTTTTACAACTAGAACTTTGTTGGAATTCAACTTTAATAACTTTCATATTATTAGTACCAGTGACTAAGAACAAGAACTTCAATGTATTTTGCTATTGCAAATCATAATAATATAGCAATTATTCTTGTGTTTTAATAGGAGATAAACATCTTCATCTTCATTCTAAGCAAAAAATAAATAGACATAATGTGGTTTAATCATGTGTATCTTTTGTAGTGAAGCCCTCACTACAAAAAATACATTGACCTTTTGCAATACCATCTGTGTCTAACTCAAGGTTGACTAACAATGTATATTACAATGGTTTTTACAATAGTTTTTCTTGTGAAATTGTATTGTAGATAACAAGATTGGCCCACTTTGATTATGTACACGAGGAAGATCTAGAGCAAATTAAAATAGCGAAGCCTGCAATACGTAGGCTATTAAAAGAAGTGAGAAAAAAAAAGCAGCTTATATGGAAGGAAAAAATTTGGTCCAGAATATTTGGTACTACTTCAAATTTGGTAGCTAAGGAAAAAGCTGGTTTAGCCCCAATTCAATCTACTCCTAGTCCTGGGAGAACAACATGTATTATATTAGAACAAGATATTACGTAAGTTAATTATTACTTACCTTATAATGTAAACATAAAGTTATAAGTTAAAAAGTGTAAACAAATATGGCTTACATTCCGTATCATTTATTTTAAAAACACATTCGCTGATATATTTTTACTCTAATACTAGTTAATATCAATGATTTTAACTGAAATTGTATAATTCACATTTGCTGCTAAATTCAAGATTGTATTCTAAATGTGTTTGATTATGAAATAATGTAAGTTTTTAGGTTTGTTTACATTTTTTTTTGTTCTCTATTGACAAACAGTACCTATACATCATAAACTTAACTTTGTTGAAAGCAAGGAACTAAGTAAATCTTCATATTCCTGGTGTTTTATTAATTTCAATGAAATTAATATAATCTTATCATAATCCTTTGTGTGCCTGACTCCATATTCCTTAGAATAGCAATCTGCTGAGGAATGGGCATTCAAAAATTTACCCTTGGAGTGCCAATATCAAAAAATGCTGTGTCAATCAGTTACTTTAATTATCTTAGATTATAGTCCAAATAGATTGTGACAGATCCATAACTAGACAGGGGAGCTAAGTAATTTCCAGTATATTGTCATACCCACAGCTAGAAAATGACCGTTTCAACTTGAAGGGTATATTTTGTGACATTACAACATACAAAAGGTTAAGTAATTAAATGAAGCTAATCAATTATATCTTTTAGGCTCCACAATGCAATAGGAAGTGGATCCTTTGGTGTTGTCAGAAAAGGAGAATGGCGTATGCCAGATTCAGGCAAGACTGTGGCAGTAGCAATCAAAGTTTTGAAAAGCGATGTCTTTACTCAAGCTGGTATCTACGATGACTTCAGACGAGAAGTTGAAGCTATGCATCAGTTGAATCACAATAATCTTATAAAACTACATGGTGTAGTATTCCATCCATTAATGATGGTTTGTGAGTTGGCCCCAATGGGAGCCTTACTAGATTACTTAAGAGCCCAGAATGCAAGAATCTCATTAAAGTTTATATGGAAATGGTCAGAACAAGTAGCACAAGGCATGGCATATTTAGAAAAAAGTCGATTTTTACACAGAGACTTAGCATGTAGAAATATTCTTCTAAGCAGACTAGATCTGGTAAGTGTGTATTTATATTTTTAGTGCTCATGGTAATCCTCATCTTATCCCAGCTGCGCCAGCTGTGTTTAACGCGTTTTTTGCTTGTTTGTCACTAAATCAACATGATTTCATTGAAAATTGGAATCAATATTTCAATTAAATATGCCTACGAAGCTGGAGGTTTCCTTGTTCGAATCCCAGCGAGGGCATTATTTATGTATTTATTTATCACAAATATTTGTTCCTTGGTCATGGCTGTCTATGTATTTAAGTATCTATAATTATGTATCTATCTATTATATATATTGTCGCCTAGCACCCACATCACAAGCCTTAATTTGTGTAAGATGTCCTAAGATATTTGTTTGTTTATATGTCTATAATTCCAATTATGGAGTGAAGAATAGTTTTAATTATTTATAACTTCAACATTTACTATGGGCTGTCAAACTCTTCTAATACCTATTGGGGTACCTTGACCAACAGTAACTTTAGAGTAATTAACAGTACCTTTAGTGTGAAATGAGTTGATTTAAACTTCAGAACATATAGTACTCAATATTATAATGATAAGATAAATCCTTCATTATAAAGTTTCACAACTCATACTTTCCTTCATTTTAGGTGAAAATCGGGGACTTTGGTCTAATGCGGGCGCTATCCGACGCTGATGAGTTTTACGTGATGAGTGAGAGGCGGAAAGTGCCTTTCCCATGGTGCGCACCTGAATCTCTGAGGCATAAACAGTTCTCGCACGCTTCTGATGTGTGGATGTTTGCTGTGGCCTTATGGGAAATGTATTCCTTTGGAGAGGAGCCATGGATTGGTAAGTTTGTAATATACTTTTTTCTTGTGGTTTATGTTATGAATAACTGACTGTATGAATACTTTGGTAGGTATTGCTTTTTATATGGATAGGAGTTCTATACCTGGGTTAGAGCAAAACAGCTCTCCAATTCAGAATAGGAAACAGAAGTCTTAGTATGTCAGGGCTATTTTCTCAGCAGTTAATATGTATCATTAGCATATCACATTTATTAATTTTTTAAACAATCATTATTATATATTGGAAACTCTGCTCAATAATTCGTATTACAAACATTGCACAAACGTGGGCAAGGATCGATTACTAATAAATATTAGAATATAAATAAATCACATACATTAAATTTAACTAATAAATATTAAAATTACATAGGTACGCTGCCAGTAGCATCGATACTCTACTATTTTAGTTATTAATTAATTCAAGTACAAAAACCGCTTGAACCAAAATTCTTGCGTATTAATTAGGTACCTACGTAATTAACGGATTTATTATCATGGGTGGGCGTGGAAAGGTTAGAGGGACGAAAACATTCTACTTTAATTAGTCATGGGAAAAACCTTTGTATAGCTAAACGAATGTTTTAATTAGCTTGAGTAACTATTATTACAGAAAATAATATAGTTTAGATCAACGATAACAATGCCGACAGAATATCGTTATTCAAAATACTTTTTCTGATAAGTACCTAGTTGGATATTTTTTTAAATAAGTACCTGTATGATGTCAGTTCACTTTATTTAGTTATTGTTAGAGGAGTTTTGTTAAATAACTATTGTAAAGCTGATAGCGCGTGCTTATAGGGAAAATATTACGATAAGGGCCTACGATAAAGCGTAACATAACAAGTCCCAGTGTTCGTCGATGACGAAAGCTTAAATAAGGCGCGAGAAGGCGGCTTGCGACTCCCATTGATTTAATTTTATAATTTATATGTTAAACTAGCTTTCCGCCTGCGACTTTGTTTGTGTATAATAATGTTTTCATTTAGAGTTAGACTACCTATTTCATGTTAAAATGTGATTTATGTACATTATCTACTCTTTGATTATAAATACTTATTAACGAAGTTTCATTATCAAAGCTATATGTTAAAGTTGAATGCAATACAAACTTTCATCCCCTTTTTCACATCATCACTATCATCAGCCTATCTTAGTCCATTTCTGGACATATGCCGCTCTTTACCTATGTTACGGATCAGGAGGTTAATACCCATAATTGCGACGCTGGGCAAGCGGATTGGCGAACGCAGTATTGCCTTCTTCTTCTTAGTATTTGCTATGAAACTCCCTAGCAAAAAAACCGCCTTTTGGCTTGGAATAGCTTTTTGCTATGGAGTTTCATAGCAAATATACTTTCTAACACTAGGACGGCAGAGTAGTGTCTCCACTATGATGACATTGATGACACTGCCACCCATCATCAAGAAATTAATAATCAGTGACACTTCAATCCCTTAGTCGACTCTTACGACACCGAGGGAAGAAAAAAATGTGCATTCTTGGTGTCAACCATTTGACAGAAATGTAATTTTTAGATCTGAACGGATCGGAAATACTGCGAAAGATAATGAAGGACGAACAGCGGCTGACAGCCCCCGCGGCCTGCCCACCTGACGTGTACATGCTCATGATGCAGTGTTGGGACCTGGAGCCTAAGAAAAGACCCACTTTCGAGGAAATTCTGCGATATATCCTGGGGAATAAGCTTGAAACCGCCACGGCTGCCCTAAGGTAACGATCATTTTATTCATTGTCTAATAATCTGCCAGTAAAAAAGGCGTCAATATCCAATTTTCTATGGGCTCTTCGCGTCAAAATTTTTATGACTTTGTCGGATTTTCCACTGACAGAGATTGTTGAATGAAATTAAAAAATATAAATGTATACTCCAATAACTTAAAAACACTGTTGACACCTGCACTTCTAGGTATGGATTTTTTTTTGTTCATTCTTGAATCCATTAGGTAAACGGTCTAAAAATTTATTTCTGTGCTTTAAATGCCAATAATTTCAATAGTTGCAGTAGCCGTACCATGCGTTGGAAAGTAAAGGTTACGTTAGATTTTACTCGATACGTACCTAATGCATTCTAACGCGGTCTCACTAATATATTGGAGCAAGCGCGATGGCTTGCTTTATGTAGCAAGTAAAACCTAACATTACCGATACTTGCAAAGTCATGGTACGGCTACAGAATCCAAATTCCAAACAGATTGTCACTCATCGACAATTTAATTTCCGTTTCCATTGCTGATTCGCGACAACGCAATGTTCGAAACGCCCGTTTTTTCGTTATCTACATAGGAACTTAATCATCGTTATACTGTATACAGTAATGTACTGATTTGTGACTAACAGGCATACAGTCGAGTGTTCATATCTGTAAATTCCGGGTATCACATAACCAGTCATGATTTTACTTGCTGTTTCGACTCATTAGGTATATTAAAGAAATCCGGTGCACTTATATTTCTTTTTCACGCTAGATTTTAATCCATACATCAAAAATTGAAAACAAAACATCATCTCATACAAAAATCACGACTGTGTCACGTTTTTTAGGGACACAAAATAAGACAACGAAAATAATTTTGATCCATATAATTTAGCGCCCCATATAATATCTACATGAAAAAAACTGACTCTTCTTAATAATTTAATAAGGTATCATGTAATCTTAATAGAAAATAATGTACAGACAACCAATTGGAACTCTAGTCTACTCGGGAACTATGTCAAAGTGACTTTGTAAATCAAATTTTTAGAAATTTCTAACCACGTTGGTTTTATAAGATTCTAGTATGGCATAGAGTGAGTGTCGATTACATTTTGTGCAATGTAATGCAGCCACAACGAAACAAAACGTAGTATAATGCCAGGCTGTTAGGACACAATTCTTCATCCTAATTTAAGCAACGAAGTAAAATTCAGCTCTAAATTGAAGATGAGTAAAGTTGATGACATTATCCTGCGTTTATTGCACGCTATTCTGACTTCGCGCACCGACCTTTAAATTGAAGGTGTGCCATTGAAATAGTTAACAAACATCATCCTGTAAGGCGGTGCATGCGTATTTTAGTAGGTACTTAGTAGATTTCAATTTTTTTCTAATTTTTGAAAATCACATCTTGAAAGATATCAGACATATTCATATATGCTAGGAAATCACGATTGAAAAGAATGTTCTCCGAATCCGATCGTATTTAAAAATACATAATAAAATATTCATTAAACTGAATTATTATGATAAAGGCATAATTTACTTAATTTAATCTAGGCCTTGCTATATCTACGCATTTTCGATTAAACGGATTCCTATATTATTCGTCATTAAAAAAATATAACTCAATCGTAAAGAGTAAGTATTACGAATTCATCCCCTCCTTTTATGCATGAGCGCCATAACCATAACTCTAACATGGGCGTTTTGAAGGAACGCGGATAACACCTTAATAGGTAATATAAGATGTAACACAATTTAGAAGCTGAGTTAATCTAGTTAGGTTGTATGCCTACCTTTTGCATCGTTTTGGCCCATAATTATTAATAAATCCACTCTTCTGACTGATGACGGTCACTGTCACTTAACCAAATCGGTCTTCGTACAGTATTCAAATTTTTAAATTAGTAGACATCCTGTATGACGTATGAGATATGTATCCCTGTACTTATGATATTTTACATATGGATTTCCCGTTCGTGGTTTGAACGGAATTCCCTCTAAAAATATGATGCTTTATCAATGTCATGATCATGAATGTATTGCACGTTATTCCAACGTAGTACGTCAGTAATTTATTGTAGGTGTACTATCTAAGACGCAAAAAACAAACCCTATTGCAACGGCATAGAGTCCCTTATGTTATGTGATTGCAGCTACCGCAGACAAGACCAAATGGCCGTGGAGGCGGGTGACGTGATTGTTCTGATAGACAAGCGTCCGGAACTGCATTGGTGGAAGGGGCAAAACCAGAGGACTATGGAAGTGGGATTGTTCCCAAGGTAATTAGATATCTTCTTTTTAACCTGGCGAGAGTGTGGTGAAAAAAAGTTAAACAAAAATAAACTCTAAATATATTGACATAAGTCAAACGCAGGGTATGAGATACCCTGCCACACTCCCGCCGGGTTAACCGACTTCAAAAAAAGGAGGAGGTTCTCAATTCGACTGATTTTTTTTGTTGTTTGTATGTTACCCGATATCTCCGAGAATCGTGATTTCAACCGATTTTTTTTATCGAACGTGTATAACCCCGAGATGGTCCCGTTGGCACCAAGTTGGGGTCTGATGATGGGATTTTGGAGAAATCGAGGGATCTCTTCAAATGTTATAGGTACATGTATGGCGCTTTTGGTAATTTTCATTAATTTACAAGAATTTGCATTCAGAAAGTAGGATTTGATGATAGGAAACCAATGATGGGAACCACAGATGATAGCATCTTGGGGAAATCGGTTGAAGTTCGTTGTTTTTATTTTTTTATTTGGAAGAGGTAATTTTATAAGAGGTGGGGCGACGTTTGTGGGACAGAGGCCTCGACCGTCGCTCAGGGTCGTTCCTGGTGCAAAGGTTATCCTTAGCGGTTCAGCGCGGCAAAGCTGCGAGTGTTATGGGTACCTTTGCGCCGGGAGTGAGAGTGACGCGGGACGGGTTGTTCGATTAGTGTAGTTTTAGTTTAGTATTATGTATTCGTTTTTTTGTATTATGATTTAAGTTTTATTGTTTTAATTTTGAACTGTTTTAGCTGTTAGTCTAATTGATTTGTAAATTGCTTAATATACTTACATCAACTCTATTTACTCTTATGAAGTTTCATCCTGCGAATATAACTGTAAGTCCTTGGAAATATTGTAGTATTGATATAAGAGTAGAACAACTATTTCCTGTTATTCACGGCATCTAGATTAAACTTGCATTTATCGAGCTTACCCTATTAACGTGATTAGTGGGTGACCCACCATGGTAAAGCCACGGAACGACAAAACTAAAACTGAAGATACAGTTAAGTGCAAAAATAAGTATCGAAAGAATCCTCTAGTATAGTACATTATGATACAAGTGTGCTAAGTTGATCATTATACTCGAGGCGGTATTGTGCGCGCGAGCTGCATGCTAGCGCGCATAAGATAGCAGAGAGTATAATGATCAATGCACACGAGTTTCATACGACGTTTTTCAACACACTTTGCGAGGAATAACCGACTTTTAGTAACACTTTTACTAACCTTTGTTGCTAGGTAATTACTACTTACTTAGGTACTATCCCAAAGTTACTTTTAACCTTTTTATTTTATTCTTGTTCATTACTTGGTTCACAATTCACGCAAAAGTAATACTAATAACAGTAAATACAACAAAATAAACGCAACAAATATTTGAAATTCAGTCCACTCCGAATAACAAAATAAATACAAACATTAAAATGGCGCGCGCATATATAAGAAAATTTTAAACGCGCACAAATTTGTAAGGCAGCAATCCTATCTACAAACAGCCAATATAAAAAAAAACTGCGAATCATTTAACGATTATCATAAAATAAAATTACGATAACTTTACATTTAATATAATTACTTGATAATTTCGATGCACAATTTAAATATTTTATTTATTTTTTTACGAAAATTTATAGTATTTTGAAATAATATTCTGGATTCCGCTATTTCTGCCACATGTCAATTCTTTGGTCAGTTTAAAAAATAAACATAACCTGACTAAATTCGAATGCTTCATCTACATGACATAATACTTGCAAATGTTTGCAAACATACTTGGTCGGGTTATGTTATTACCGCACTAGAACAATAACGTAATGAAAAAGCACGCGTGTTTAATATCTCGGATTATGAGCCTAATATCGGTTCAATAATACCTACGTTACGAGCAAGTGTGTTGAAAAATATGTTATGACGTTCTTATTACACAGAATTTGAGTGCACTGGGACATGTTTTGAACATTTTTGCGTACACCTTATTTTGTCTTTGACTGTTACATTAATAGCATGTACCATGAGTTGGAAAGTAAAGCATTCTATCGCGGTCGCACTGACATATTGGAGCGAGCGCGATAGCCTGCTTTACGTATCGAAAAAACCCTAACTTTAGCGTACCGATAACTTGCAAAGTCATAGTACTGGTGGCTACTATTAGGGTATTTGTAGTTCTGGGCCTAATCCGTCTTCTTTTGATCGATTAGAAAAATTGCTGTTGAATTGACAGAGTTAACGCCCCATAATAACTGCGCCCAAAGCAAAGTAGAGCAACTACAGCATCATAAAATGATTATTTGTGTACAGTATTTGAATAATAATGTATTTATTTATTTCCAGTACTATCTTGAAGCCGATAAAAAACAAAGTGGTACCGGGAAGCGCCTTCAAGAAGTCATCTCCTTCAAATAAAGGTGAGTTGGTAATAGTTATTTGTTTTACTAGTGAGCAAAGTGATTGTTTAACCCTCGTGCAAATATTGAAACCCGAGCAAGCGAAAGATTCCAGAATTTGAACCACGAGCGCAGCGAGTGGTTCATAAAATGGAATCTTGAGCGATGCGAGGGTTTTAAGGCACGAGAGTTGAACAAGCTTTGCTCCCGAGTGAAACACAACATTTTTCACCACACTAAAGCGAGGAAACATGCGAAATAAAATTCAAACATAACAAATTAGAAGGTATTTATTTTCAAGTCCTCAACTTCCAAAAAATAAACAAATCAACAAATAATAAAACAATAACCTCAAATATTTATCTTGGCGTGGCAATACTTAAAAATTCAAGATAATTCCAAAATGAGACTCATATAGTTATTGGCGATTTTTCTGTGATTTTCGGAATTATCCCACTTTCGCATCTCGCAATTACCCCAAAGCCACTTAAGTATGTTAAACTAAGATATCACCTATCCTTTATTGAAATAGATCTGATTGTTATATTACTTATATATACATAACTAGTACTTAGTTACAGTATTTAAACTATTGCTGTAGTCAAATTAAACAATAAAGATTAATAAAGTTATTGATAATGATATGATATGCGTTGATTAGGGAATTTCAAATGTATTTTATATTCTCTTTAAAAATTATTTATGAGATACAGCAATATATACCTATATTCTCTATATCTCATAAAACATTTTGGGGGCAAATCATCTTTTAGCCCTAAAAAACATCTTAACTTATGAGTATAATATAGTATGTGTTTAGTATTTGTAACATAGTTAGCTGTTATCATGTATTAATATTTTATGTAGAAATAGGGTTTGAAATTATAATTTGTAAAATTTACCAAATGACTTGCCCCCAAAATGCCTGCTGGAGTGCAACATAATATATGGATATTAGTACTAACTTACTTGGCTAGGCACTTCACTTTTATTTTATCTACTATCACTGCTGGAATGTATACTTAACAAGATAACAAAGTTAAATGGCACTAAAAGACTTGTTTTTTAACTTAATGCTGCTAACAATCCCTCTGCATATTTTTGACTTGTTTTCTATGGAATCCTCTAAATACCCTTCTGCTACTGTGCTGGACTTCCACCCTCCATGTCGTTTGAGGGTGGTCAAATCAGCTCCAGAGTCAGCTAAAAGTGTAGCTGAGGTTCTTCTATAACAATGTCCCGTATACAATTCTGGTGATGGTATATTGAGGTAAATAGCTATATCCTTTGGTATACTTCCAATTTTATTTGTACCCATGGGTTGTCTAGTACACCTGCCCTGGCGATACCCAAGGAAAAATCTGGTGGTTGCAGTGTTTGGTGGTCGAAGATTTTGATATTTTTGTATTATCTTCACGTATTCATCACGTACAACAAAGTTTCTCTCACAATTAGTTTTGGTATCTGGCAATTTGAAGAGAAGTAGATTTTCTGAGTGTTTTTCAACATTGTTTGTTGTCAGGTAGGTAATTTCGTTAGTGCGGCAAGCTCCATTTATACCTACAATGAGGATTACCTGAAACATAAGCAAAGTTTGTGTTAGTTAGAAAAATGGTATAAATTTCGGAAACAGGGTTTTTACCTTTAAAAAAAACATTTTTACTTACTTTTGCTGCTAAATATTCAGAGTCTGGAGCATTGTTCAAAAACTTTTCTATCTGTTCCCCAGTAAATATCCTAGATTTTTTAGGCTTATGGCCGGTTGCTGTTCTTTTTAAGAACGCTATCAGCTTTGGATAATGGTCAATGTGAACATCCTTCTTTAGTTTCAGTACTGACTTAATCATTGAATATATGCTCCAAAGCGAGCTCGGCATTTTAGTTTTTGATATTTCAATGAAATATGCCAGTAAAACCGTCTCTGAAAATGTTTTCACGCCTTTGGAATGCCGCCAGGTATTAAATATATCGAAAGCTTTTATGTATTTTTCTCTAGACTTTTCTGGCAGCAAACTAAATTCGGCTTCTTTTACCGCTACTCGCAATTCCTCCGGCTCTGAATCACTATCACTCATGACACTCATCATTATTTATATATATTATTCCGAGAGAAAACCGAAAACTTGGAAATTAAGAGTGAAAGAAAACAAAACACGACCGAACTCGTTTAGATTTTAAAAGAAAAAAATATTCGGATGCGTTCTGAAATTTGCATAGTGTCAACACTTTTATTTTCCTAGTGTTTTTATCTGTCGTATTTTTAGAACTTTTAATTAAAAGCCTTTTACAACAAAATGTGGTTATTTAATTTGGATTTTAGCATATTGAATATAATATTTTGAAAGGTTCATGTGTATGAATCTGTTTGAAACTATCGAGTTTTCGAACGTACTGTCTAGTTCAAACGTCAAAAAGCTTATTGCACTCTCAGGCCGTATAAGTTATTGCTTTAGTCTACCCAGAAGATTAAAAAAAATTTACTTTAACCTCTAGAGGTTAAAACACAGTTTTGCGCTCTGAAATTGAAGGACAAACAGCGTGTTTACGAGCAGTGTGGTGAAAAATAATTTTTCATCGCATTCCTCTATAGTCTGTTGTTTTAGGCACTGGTCTCACCGCGAGCTACTAAGCTTAGTAGCTGACGGTGAGACCAATGCCTTAGGTATTTAACTAAATGTAAACAAAACCCATATTTTTGGCAGACTGTGCCTATAATAACGGTTATTCCAAAAAATATCAATCGTATCCGTATCACGTTGTGCGAGTATGATTCACTAAATAACTATATGGAACTATTTTGTGCCGATAAGAGATAACTTCTATATAGGACGTAGTTAAGGAAAAATAATCCAAACTACAAAAAACTGACCGTTAAATTTAAATCTTTTGTCAAAAGGAAAAATCATTATTCTGTGATTAATTTCAGAGGTTGGATCGTTGAACCTACTATTCTAGGAAATAGTTTTTACTCGTTAGTGCGCTTGAGACGAGATCCGGTTCTAAGATGCTTGCCATATGAAGTAGGCTTTCTCGAGATCTATAACTTGAATTCACAGACGCAAGCCTTCACTCTTTATTAAGCCGTTGTGAACTCTTTCACGAGCTAATGCGTTTTTTACGTCACGTGGTAGATACGATCTTTATTAAATTACTCGGCATTTAAAATTGTGTCATACGAACCAATATGACGACCGCATTTGTATGCAGAGCATAGTTATGGTAATGATGCAGCGCATTGTTTCACACACGCAATACTTTGCCAAACATGTGTAATGACGTAATGTTGAATTATTATACTAACAGACAGAACATTGGAACCCTATCGTAGATGCTTTCTTAATTAAATAAATTAATATCTTGGGACATCTTACACAAATCAACACAGTCTCACGGTAAGCTCAATTAAGGGTTTTGATGTGGGTACCAGGCGACGATATTTATAATAGATACATATAGATACTTAAATACATAGACAGCCATGACCTAGGAGCAAATATTTGTGATAAATAAATACACAAATAATGCCCTCGCCGGGAATCGAACCCGGAACCTCCAGCTTCGTAGGCAGAGTCACTACCAACTAAGCTACGGACAAATTAGGTAACTAATTAATTAATTATCAAATAGGAAGAGATTCCTTTTAATTAAAGCTACGATATGGTTCTAAGGTAACGTACTTTTTCTATGTTTTCACTGTAGGTGCGTAATCGTAAGAAATAAGAATGTTTGCCATATTTGACCAACGTCATATACTCGTACATTTCACTTTCGTTGATGAAAGTAAAATTTAATTAGTTAAAAGTTACGGCAGTGCATCAATTGTAATAACTGTTATGCATTAGAGTTTTTGTCTTTCTTTCTGCTCGGAGAGTTTTTATGATTCCGAAGTCAGATAGCGAACCCGTGTTTAGTAGGTAGGTATAGGGCTAACAACACTGACGTATTATAAAGTTTTGTGCCATGTATAACTAGAACACTATGATTTGAGCTACCTACTCAGTGTTACCACATACAAGTGGTCAATAGTTTTTCATCTATGGGTCAAAATTCTTTTCGTTGTCTTGTTTCATACCACTCTGTCACGCTTTTAGTTGGTGTTTAGATTCAGTAGGTATATTTAAAAAAATCCGGTGCAATTTTATTTTCTTTTTACGCTAGATTTTAATCCATACATGAGAAATTAGAAACAAAACATCATCTCATACAAAAATCATAACTGCGTCACGTTTTTTAGGGAAACAAAATAAGACAACTAAAATAATTTATCCCCTATGTCATGCAAGCGTAAATGAAATACAAACTTAATGGGCCTTGTATAAACGTATGTATATGTAATGACGTAACTTTTTAATATCGAAGGTTTTCTAATCATCAGCGTATAAATTTAATGATTTCGATGGGAAATTCCGTGCCCATTTATCTCATGTAAAGAAAAAAGTACATGTTATATATGCATCATTTATTCTGGACTCTATTGACAGCATGTTAGAATTCAAATTTGAATAAGTTTTTGTCAAGGTCATGCATTTAAGGGTTATTGTAAACTTTACTTTTTGTTGCATATTGTAGAGGAAGTGGGTGCAACATTTTTACCTTTCTGTTCTTTTCACTAGATGCTGTCGACAAATATTCTTAAAATAAATGAATTATGCGTTAACTACAAACGCTATCCAGATATTGGGTCATTTAAATAATTGATAGCTACTAGAACAATTAATTGCGCAACATACCAATAACTGAGTTCATAAATATGTGTAACAATTACGAACCTTATTCCAATATAATTTAGTAAGAAACTGTATACATATTTATGAATTCCAGACCACTCTTAACTGATCATTGGTATTGGATCTTATCTACTAGCTATAAAGCTCAAAAACGGCAAATTAATTGTATCGACTATAAGTAAATTCAATCGGATGAAGTCGTAATTAAAATGTTCAATGGAAACAATCAGGCTCCAATTTCACCATATTGACAAGTGCTACAATTGTAAATTTACTGTTTCTCCAATCTAGGGCGTCTATAGGCTACAGTTACCGTTTACTATCGGAAGGACCGTGCGTTTGTTTGCCACCAACATAAAATTTAGTGCAGGAACTTTAATAAATCAGCAGTAAATAACTACTTTTTTGTGAAGCAAAATTACAATTGTCACAAAAAACACGACAATTGTAGCGAAATTCCGACATATGTCGAACCTCATGTCAAGATTGAATGAGAATTGTACTAAACCTTGCGACAATTGTCACGGGTTTCGGAGAATAAAAAGTAGTTTATTAACAATTTAATAATGTTATTAGTAATAATTTTATGTTGGTGGCGAACAAGCACATGGACCGTCCGATAGTAAGTGGTAGCCGTAGCCTACGGAGGCCTGTGACGTCAGTAACAGTGATATTTTACAATTGTCACACTTGTAATTATGGTGAAATAGGCCACAGAACTTATGAGTCAATAGCATAATATCTACGTATTATCGATTACTTTATACTTTGTCCGGCGGCCTAGGAGCCAGAAGCCATAAAACTAGTAACAATGGCGTTTTTATTTCGAAAGGTCTGAAGTCGTAATACGAAAAAGTAAGATTCGACCCAAAACACTTATATTACAGCTTACAATGCAATTTATGTCTCTTTAACAAAAGGCATCATCACTTTTGCATAGGGTTGTCAAAAATGTACCTAACATTGGAATGGAGTAAATAATACAACATAAATTATTTAATCATATATTACTTTATTAAAAATATATTATTCATTTATTATACTATATTAATAATGTATTATTCACTGTCTGAGCTCTCTGTCACGTTAATAACGAAGCGTCGCTGATCTTCACTAATATATGTGTTCTCGATGCCCTCAACATGACTAAAACATGCGGCCCATACATTATTAGGAATTTTCATTGTCTCCTCACGAACTAATTCGACCACGTTTGAATTTAATTGTGGTTGCGTATTGTTGCGTCGTATTCTTTGTTTGAGTTCACTCCAAACCAACTCAATTGGGTTAAACTGGCAATAATAAGGCGGTAATCTTAAAACAGTGTGACCACTTTCCTTTGCCAATTCATCAATAACCATCTTTTTCTCAGGCTTCAAGCTTTGAACGCGATCTAACAGTGCCTTTTTGGTTATCTTCGAAGGTATTACTTGATTTCGTTCTTGTAAAAAAGTTATTATATCAGCCTTTTTCGAAGAAGTATTCGGAATCTTTACAACTTGCCTGGAATGATAGGAGGCGTTGTCTAACACAATAACACTGTTTGGTGGCAGGTTCGTTAGTAATTGCTCTTGAAACCACTTTTCATAAAGATTCGCAGTCATGTCTTCATGGTAGTCTGCTGAACATGTTTTAATATTCTTAGCAGATAAAAGAATGGATTCTGGTACACTTCCATGTTTGGATCCTGCAAGAAGTATTATAACGCGTTGTCCCCTGGAACAAGGAGCGTTAAGGCAGCATTTACCGGACGCATCTACCCAACCTTTCTTCACAACATCGTGAGTATCATACCACGTTTCATCTGTCACCACTATATTTCGACCTTCGGACCGAAATTCTCGTATTTTCTTTAAATATTCTTTTCTGAGATCTACAAGTCGAGGTGATTCCATGATTTTCTGACGTTTGTCAAGGGTTTTGTAGAAAAATCCAGCATGTTTTAGGTACTCACAAAGTGTCGTTCTGCCGTAAGGAAAATTTTCATCACACTCTTGAATTTTTTTCAAAAGGCTATCAATAGTCACAACAATATTTTGTCTGTAGCTGTCATAAATTATTCGACTTATGAGATCTTCTGTGAAGTTGTCAATTTTCTGAAACTTTTTCTTCGCTTCTACATTGGTATTGGTGGCTTTATCACTTCTACTGAGACACATAATTTTTTTCACTGTTGCATATGGCACCTGAGTAAGTTCAGCAGTTTTTTTTAATGCTGAAGGTCCAATTTCTCTAAAAAGTCCATTGTAAACATTTTTGACAATTTGCTTGCTTTGACTGTTTAAATGAGTTCGAGAACTTTCACTGGTTTTCTCTTTATCTACCCACGGACGAAACATTTTTACCAAAACAATTTAAAAAGTATTAACACGTTATCACTAAATCAGTTCCAACGGAATACTAGATTGACCTTTCCCTTTTGTTGCAGCCCTACCCTCCAGATGTTTGTGCAATTTTAGTCATGCTACTTGATAATGAACCTTAATGCAAACGCTTACGGTAACTTTTCATATATGTAAAAAACCACTTACGCTCTTTTAACAATAGATGACTAATTACCTTATCTTTATGGCTTTTGGCTCCTAGGCCGCCGGACAAAGTATACATGGCTTTACTAATATGCCAGTAGGTAGTAGTATTCTATTAGCTATTACCTCTTACATGACGCAGTTAGCGTCGCTAATCGCTAATCTATGACTAAGTGGGGATTTTATCACACTGGGACTCCATTATGTTAACGCCTTAAGCATACATTCATTTGTCGTCTAATAAAATAGTACATAGATAATGTAAGATACAATAAGGATATTTATTTGACATAGATAGGTATTTATAGTTCAGTACCTACATAAAACTGATTTAAATAATACCTACAAATGTACATATGGAATCGAATCTGTTTTGCAAATGAATGCGCCGCCGCGATTCGGGCTCCATTTTTCACTTACGATCACGTGGAGTGGAGCCACTTTGCTGTGCCAATATAAAAAAAACATTGTTTTGTTTTTTTTTTTCTATTTATTTAGGCTAGGGAGCTTATAAATATGTGAGCAGACCTCTATGGCATGTCGTTAGAGTGCATGTTCAAATATTTTTGAGCATCGTGGCAGGTCATTATATCTGACGGCGACTGTACAATCGGCGATGAAAGCGTCCATCAAAACTAAATCTCAGTATCCAAAAGCTACAGAGATACATTTGTCATCAGCTCAACAGTGTTGACTCAACACTTCCCGTGGGTGTATCCTTCACTGATCATTCGATGATAGAAGGTTGATGATGAGCAGCAGCGTCATCATAGTGGACACATTACTACGATCACCAATCCGCTTGCTCAGCGTGGCGACTATGGGCATTGGGCAATAGGCATGATGACTGGCAAGTCAAACCAGCATATTTTTTCGAACTGTCAAAACGATCACCACTATGGAATTTTATATGAAATACTCAAAAGTGACGTCACGTGTGAGTACTGCCAAATGACCTACTCTTTTAAGTTCTTTTTATTAAATATAAGTTCTGTACAAAAATTACTGTAATCTACATCTTAGTAATAATTTCTTCGTGTATTATGTCGTGCATAATGTTAAATAATTTATTTGAACTACAGTCATCATCCCTATTACCTCCTAATGCGTTTAGTTAATGGGCTCATGATGTTATCCAAAAGCTTAACCACAATTTTCGTCCACAGCTCGCACCTCAGCATCGGACGACTCTGCGGTGGTCCTCCGGAAGAAGGGACGTACCATCGAGTCCACTCAGCCGACGACCACTCGGGCGGGCACCGTCAGGAGTAAGCAGTTTCCGTACAACAAGCTTACTAACGACCGACTTGCGCAGAGCCTGGATAGGGCGACGCTTCCTGGCAATTTTAACCAAGGTATAAAACTAAAAAGTAGCTTTTTTTCATAGTCACGCACTTTTAGAACACAATTTTCATTTTATAATTATAACCAACCAAGTTTAAGGTTTTAAGATTATAACCAACTTAAAACCTTAAACTTTTTTGAGTTCACACACATTTTTAGTTAAAATTATTGACATTTCGTCGGTTGACAAGCAAAACTCACCAAGTAACAAATACCTACTTGAAATAAAGCTCGTATCTCAGTTCTGACTTAATACTGACATAAGAGGTTGCTAAGAGTAGTGACAGTTTTTATAGTGAGTTTTGCTTGTCAGCCGACGATTTATTAGTATTAACGTAAAAATATATCAGCGAACGTGTTTCACGAAATGTGTCAAAGACGTAAAATACTGAAAGCTAGCCATATTTGTTTACATTTTGTTTTCTACTAACGAATGGTATTAGGGTCAATCACTTTTTATGTCACTCGTTGCTATGTTTACGTTCTCCTGGGTCATCCTTAAAATCACAGTTTAATAGTATGAAAATTGACAAAACTTTGAATTTTTTGACAGTTATTGTGTCCCACCTTGGGTCACCTACAAATCATGATAGTAAAGCTTGCACGATACTTTCTTTTAACACTTTTGCAACCAGGCAAAATTTCGGACAATACCCCAGAAACCGACAGTACCCGCTAGGCGGGCAAGGACGTGAAATTCGTATCCGCACTCCGCGAACCCGCTAGGCGGGCACTCGTCTGACGCTCAGGGTTATGCCAAATAAATTTCGTATACGTGATAGAGCTACGATTAGCTTTTCTTAAATAGAGTAACGAAGTGTACAGTCATGTCTAATAATATGTATACATTTTGGAATGAAAGGCATAAGGATCACAATCGTATACATATTATTAGAGCCGACCGTACAACAGAGAAGCATCTTTTATATGAATATTTTACGAACGCGAAAGAGACACAATCAATGAAACACGCACGAAACAATTTTTGAGCAAGTCCATCCGTATGGTGGTGCTAAAATAGGTAACGTTATTATCAGTCCTGAAAATAGATTACGATGTCCCAAAAGAAATTAATCAAGACTTACTAACTTTTCTGTTAGTAGCAGCCCTGAGGTAGCGAAGATACAATGCATGCCAATTATAGCTCTTGCCTCTCGGCATCTGAGCGAAGTTTACGAGTGCCTACCTGGTGGGCACGCGATGTCGAATGTGTACAAACCTGCGATCATATACATATAACATGGACATCTAACGCTAGCTCAAAAATGCCCCCAAAAGCAATTGTTCATGATCAATTGTGCCAATATGGGCAGGACATAGCGCTTTTCTTAACACCGCGCATATTTCGGCGCAACATTTTGACATGTGTTTATAGAATATAGCCAATCAAAACTTTGATGGAGCAATGACAATTGTTTATATATGGCGGTTTAAGTTCTTATAGGTTGATATTGAAATTCATTACTGTGATGCATTGAAGAGGGGGTGACACTTGTCAACTAAAATTCAGGACCGTTTTTGAAAGGCCATTTAGTATGGCGCGCGGCTTCCATGTTTTATTTGTTCGTAGGTACAAACTATTCAACTGTTGTATTGTACTCTGGGAAATGTGACAGAATAACAACAAAAAAAGTGATTAACCCATAAAACGAAGTTGCCTAATCTGAATCGTTATGACGATTCTCATTATTTCCAGTGAAGACAGACCTGCTGATCGACTTGGACATGCCACCGGCGACACGGCTGAGCGTCCCGACCGTCAAGACTCCTCTCAACATATCCCTGTTGGACGAGCCTATTGATGTGCCGGAAGCTAGTAAGTTCATACGAACTGCTTCACATCATCAACCTATCTCAGTCTACTGCTTAAAAAGTAAATGGCCACAATCGTCACGCTGGTCAAGTGGATTTGCGATCGCAGTAATGGTGTCCACTAAGATGACGCTGCTGCTCATCATCAATCTGCTATCAAAGGATGGCCAGTGACACTTCAATCCCTTAGTCGACTGTTACGACACCCGCGTGAACAGTTGGGATGGTGACAAATGTATTCTTACTGCCGTCACCCAGCGGCACAAGCTGTTTGTTTCAGCTAGATTGTTAATTGAGTTGCACCAATTGAGTCTCTAAAATGTTTTTTATTTAATATATGGGGATTTTTTTCCTGCAGCCTCCCAGAGGCCTATAAAAAGGACTCCTCAAACAAATGAAATTCTATCACCCTACACCATTAATTCTAAATTCACTGGCAATTTCATAATCTGTGCGGCAGGAGGTTATAGTAATCAGCTGGATAACTTTGATCAGACTGTCAATTGTTGTGATTGGGGTAACACACACTGAGTCATACTTGAGAAAATCTAAATACTTTGTGCATTTATTATTGAATGCACGTTGCAAATAGGTGAAATGAGCGCATAGCGTATCTTTAACGTCTATAATTTAGCTGTATGTAATATCAATTATATTCCAAATGACGTTGTTATACGTAACCCGATTTTTATTACTCTGTATATCACGTAAGACTGGCTTGTGTCTCAACAATCCTTGTTCGTGATATACAAAACAAAATATGAATGTGAGAAATTCGTCCTAGAATACTTTATTATACACCTTCGAAGTACGTCTGTCACATGGATTTTGTGTGTGCTTTACGGAATTACGAAACCGCTTTATGTTGAAGCAGTATAGTACATTACGACACAAGTGCGAAAAACATGAAATTCGAAACGAGCGGCGATGTTTTAAAACACGACCGATAGGGAGTGTTTTAAATCGACACGAGTTACGAATTTCGTTTTTGCACCTGTCTCGTACGACGTTTTTTAGTACAGATGGCCCTCCGAAGTTATAGACCTGACGTAAAATGACACACTTCTCGCACTAGAGCTTAAAAACACACCATCTGTACTAAAAAAATAGTTATTTAATAAGAAATTTGTTATTTCCTTGCAGATCGAGTCACAGACTGGGGCGAACCAAGCACAGACAGCCTTCCGAGTTATACTCAATCCCCTCGAACTCAAAGTGCAAACATCTATGGAGCAAAATCTCTAGATAACCTATTTTTATCTCAAACACTAAGCGAACCGGACCCGTTTGACACATCCCAGCACTGGACATCTGCCACCCAGAGTCGACCAAATTATAACATACAAGGTGAATTCAGTAGTCCACAGCCTCAAGAATCTCATATATACTCGAACGATTATACGCCATCCACTAGTACTTGCGTACAAAATGTGAACACTTCCGCCTATCAGAGTAGCTCTAGTTTAGTTCCCAGTTCCGGTAGCATGATGCTTCCAAATAATTCTAGTTATAACCGTTATGGGACAGTACCCAAAAATTCAAATTATGGACCAGTTCCCAATAACTCAAGCGCCTGCTATGGTACGCTTCCTAACAATACTGTAAATAATGGGATACAGTCTCACAATGCTAACGAAGCGTACGGCTCAACACCAAACAACACTTTGTCAGAAGAAAACGCGTCTTCAAGCAATAATCTTGACGACGCTTTAAGAGATCTATCTCTAAGAGATCTGGACGATAAAATCTCCGAAGCTCTCAATCTAAGATCGAAAAATACGAATAGTGAAAATATTTATGCTAATCATAGTATTAACAACGGTCCGTCTACGTCAGCGGAACCACACGCGAACAACGATGCTTTCGGTATGCCAATCTATGGTAACTGCGAAGCTAATCCAGCACAGCAGTACATTTTAAAACAAGAAGATTACTACTCAAAACGGTCGAGCAACTATGAAAAAAATATATATGTGCCCGTAAACGATATGGAAAATGAGAAACTGCAGAAGTTTAAAGAATCTGAAGTAAAAATTAAGAATTATTATGAGGCTAAGTATGATCCTACGTTGTTTGACCTTAGCAGCGCTTCGACATCTCGTGGAAACTACAACTACGCTGAGCCGAACGATACAGCTAGTAACATATATAGTGTGATCCCCGACACAGACAGTGTGTATGGTACTGGAGACTACACGAATGCGCGATTGTATGACCATGTGTATGACCCCGCTCCGCCGCGGCCACACCGGCCGGCCCCACCTTGCCCGTTTCAGCCTAAATAATCATTTGTAGTTATCTGACATACATGTATGTAAATTGGAATGTTTATTACGATTATGAGTTATCTCGGGCGTGCCATTATGAGTAAATATGGTTCTTGTCTTATGTAGGTAATTCCTAAAGATTTCGCTACGGTTAATAACTTTAAAAAGCAACAATATTTTGGTCCTTAAATATTTTTTGGAGATTGTTTCATGAACTGAGATCATAATATGATCATCTCTCATCGTCTAGTTAATATAGCTTTGCAGAAGATGAAAAATCATAGTGCATATTGATTTAGTATCATGTTTTAGTATGCAAAAAGTCTTGAGAGTTCCCGAAGGATTATAAAACAAACTATGTTAAATCAGCAAGTTTGTTGAAGATTGGATGTGCATAAATAAATAAGAATCCTCCCATGAATGCGTTCTCTTTACACCGAAATGCACCTTGAATTCGGATAAATTCTTGAGAAATTTTAATGGCTATGTAAAATGTATTATTAATTACCTGTAATTTTGCTCTTGAATACACCTACCTACTTAGTTATCGAAATATAGGTAGAAGTTCATTTAGCGGTCATTCATTTTCAAGTTTCATTGAGTTATTATTTTATTTGGCATTGCTATTCGAGTTATTGTTTGTAATCAAAAGGTTTCGTAATAGATACATAATTATATTATAACGGCATATGAGGATCGCAATCGATATTAATGTATAATATAGGATTCATACACAAAAAATGTTATGGAATGATTGAACTTGAATTTTTGTGGGTACAAACATGTTTTTTTCTTTCAATTTATATGAACGTACCATCGTCAATACTATTAACTAAAAACCTGATTTCAGGTAACAAATGGTAAATTAATGGTGTTCGTATTTAGTACGTAGTTTCAACTATTTTTTTTAATCTGTATCGCCATAGTATTTACGTTTTTACTCGAACATCACACGGTGCCTCACTACTAAGTACCTGTTAGATTAGTGACTCTAGAATTCTAGATAGTGCCACTCGAAGACAAATGCTTTGGTTCGTAATATGTTGCCATTAAAGGTTAGTTCTGTGCGTCTTCGTAAGCGGCACGAGTAATATAAAGTTAAGATTATGTCTCCCATGAAACTTGTGTTATTTATTGGAATTGTTCGTATGTTTGTTGTGTCAATATCCATGATAATTATATTATAGTTGTTTATGCTCCGTAAATCACGAGTTTCATGAGCTTTAAACAATTATGGAAATTTGCATCACATTATTTAATGCTATAAGTACTCTAAAATGGATTGAATAACCAAAAGCATTACTACAAATAGATACTTGTTACAAGATACAAGTATTAAAGTGTAGATTTCTAGAAATATTGCTAGTTTGGCTTCAAAGAACGTCTATCTCTCCAAAACCCGATGTTATTAATAAAAATTACCCGATATTATTCTCAAGTATTGTACAATCACGTCTATAAATATACGTACTTCGGAACTTATTACTAGGGGAAGAAAGTTAAAATTTGAATACAGGTGTGAACGTATTTATGTTGGCGACCGTAATTGGCTGTACATAATTCGTACCACAAGTCAAAAATATGATTCACCCTTATTTGACAATTCTGTAATCATATTCGAAAAGAAATGAATGTCGGCTGAAAAGGGAACTTCCAATACTTTATAATACATGGCAACTGATTCTAGTATAAATCGAAATGACGCGCAACTTTGAAGAATACAATATTAAATTCATCAAGAAATGTGTGTTACTTGTCAGTGTTACAAAAACCATGATTAAACCCTTCAAATCTTAAAATTTAGTTCTTGCTGGCCATACACATTAGACTCCTTATTTCTAAGGCAATATAACTATTAAAAAAATAGAATCTCATTCTTACATTGTAAAATACGGCATCGTAACGAATTTGGATCTATTTATTTAAACTTTCATGATTATCACTCTTATTTAACGAAAAACGCAACTTGAATATAGCATGACATATAACATTGAATAGCATGACATTACACCCGTGGTCGCAACTAGTGTACCTATAGCTTGTCATCATAATAGCTTCTTTCAATGCTGGTCGTTGACTAAGGTTTCTGAACGCAAAATACAGGAATTCAAAACTGGAATTCACGTTATAATTAGGGCCCTCGTAGTGTCGTGTGCCAAAACAGGGTTCTCCGGCTGGATGAAACATGTAAGTGACTTTCGATATATGTATATTCTGTGAGCTGAGTATTATACACGGTGCTCGTGAGCATTCCGAAAGATTTTAATGCTGAATTCCTGAGCATATTTAGAGTATTTAATGTTATGTTTTAACATTTCCTGGATTCGGCTTGGTTCCAGAGATAATTAACCTTTTTTCGAAATAAGTTTTTCGACGTAACTCGCCATAAAACTTCTTTTTGATTACAATGCTACCACAATGTGTTCTAATATTACCACACCTTTTGCCTGACAATCAAAAAATAAGAATAGACTTGACGAAAAAACCTGTCCCTAAAAAAATCATTTAATAAAATAATTTTAACAAATTGTTGTTATGATAAGAAGTATTTAAAATGTTAAAAAGTATTCAAAAAGTCTATAAAAAGAGAAAAAACAATTTTTTTTTGTGGAATTTGACGTTAGGTCTCATAATATTTTTTGTTTATTTTTAAGTCTAGAATGCATAGTTAAAATCTTTCGCAATGCTCGCGAGCACCGTTTACAATATTTTTATAAGAGGACTTATGATATTAATGTAGACAAAAGCCGTTTCTGTCGAACCTTAGTATAGACAGTATTGTGAGCGCATTCCATTTTTGACAAACAACGTCTAATTCTTTCCCCAAGAACGATATGTATGTGTCTAATATTTGGTAGTACTTAAAATGCAGCTACTTTTACTTGTTCTGACATTTAGTGATTCCAGTATAGGAATAGGTTTAGTTTGAGATATTATGTCTTGAATCTTGATATTCTTTTATTTTTTCGAAGTGTTCTGTGCGTTTTCGCAAACCATTTTAAAATATTAGTATTAAATTACATCACAAGTAGATAGTTCAATTTTATAGTTACAAATGTTGGATTCCTTGTAACCAGCGACTTCCTGGTGAATCTCAGTTTCTCAGATAAAGTCGATATTGGTGCATTGGTGCAGACGATATTACATACTGAGGCCATGCATAGGACCTACCCCGATACCGCGAAAAACGATATTCGTAAATTTCGAGGATTTGTCTCTCTCACTCTAATGACGCCTTCATTTGAGTAACAGAGAAATTCTCAAAATTTACGAATTTCGATTTTCGCGGTAGTAGGCCTGTCCCGCTGGCACACGGTCGGGTTATCCTTTTACGTATCACTGTGGGTTATAGTTATAACCGCCTGAATCCTCATGATAACTCCACAGGAGAATAAAATAAATATTATAACTCTAAATCAGAACTCAGTTCTATTGTTTTCATTTTGAATGTTTAATTTCATACAGGCTCAAAATGGTGCTCAGTCTCAGGGTGCTTACCCAAGATGCCAATCGCTAACGCTTAATCGTCAATCGTAAGCGAAAGGCAGCTAGCTGTCTTTGTCGAACTAATATGAAAAAGTGATAGAGAGGGAAAACTACGTTACGTTACTAAGCGCTAGCGATTGGCTACTTGGCTAAGCATCCTGAGAGGATAATATATCAATTAAGTCCATCTTAAGGGTCCAGATAAGCCGAGTTTTAGTAGGATTATTCGGTTCCAAAATGTATATTGAATTATTGACGTAGAAGTAACTTTGCGGGCAAATCGTTAGTAAAACTATTGTTCTGTAATTAAAAAAAAATATTTTGAACACTTAGCTCGCTTAGTTGCTTCTGTGCAGAATCTATAGAAAAGAAAATATTTTATTTGTATTATTACCATTTCGTCAAAGCGACAAAAATGTACCCAAAGCCAACGATAAAGATTTTAAAACATTGTATTACTCCTTATAATTAAAAAGAAATACTATATAATAAAGGCACATTGTGTGTACATTGTGTATAGTCTGGCAAACCGACTTGTTATTGGACAAAGGCGAGGAATTCAATTATTTTGGAAAGAAGATTTGGTGACAGCGGTTTTTTGTTTACGACTTGGTTTACCAGACTATATTTACATTTTGGCATAAAAGTTTACGAAAAATACAATTTATGTAGTGGCTGCTTAATGGTTATGTAACTTATAAATATGTATTTTTGACATGTCTGTTTAAATATCGTTGTTATTCATCTAGATGTAGGTATATTCCTTACTCCAAGTTAGTGCATTTTCTCTGCGTGTTGTACGTCAAATGTAATTCAATATTAGCTTTAAAACTGGTTGGATTACTGGTTCTTCTCAGGAACGGCGTAGGGTTTGAACCAGTAGTAGATTTTTTTTTCTCTCTCTTGATAATGTCAGACGATTCGAAAGTGCTTATTAATAAGCTTACTTGAATAAAGAATAGTTTGACTTTGACTTTGAAAAGTTACCTTCTGAAGTACGTGAAGTCGGAAAAATTATACCGGTTTTCAGTTATTTTCAAATCATTACTACAAAACTAAAAGAAATGTACTCCGTAAATACCCTTAGTTTTAATTTAAACTAAATAAAAGATGTTAACATGAAAGCACATGACGATCGTTTATATTAATTCTATAACAAACCATTTTGGGGTGGATAATAATACTAAAGGGCAATTAATAATGCACTTTCTGTAAATATTTTTCAAAGTAAAACCGTAATACCAGATTTATACAGACAAATCACAAAAGAAAATGTAATATTACATATTATGTTATTTATATACACGGTGTTATGCGAGCATTGCGAAAGATTTTAACTATGCATTCTAGACATCAAAATAAACAAAAAATATTATGAGACCTAATGTCAATTCCACCAAAAAAAATTTTTTTTTTCTTTTTTTTTAGGCCGATTTGTATACTTTTTAACATTTCCAGTACTTTTTATCATAACAACAATTTGTTTAAATTATTTATTTCAATTGTTTTTTTTAGGTAGAGGTTATTTCGTCAAGTCTATTCGTATTTTTTGATTGTCAGGCAAAAGGTGTGGTAATATTAGAACACATTGTGGTAGCATTGTAATCCAAAAGAAGTTAAATGACGAGTTACGTCGAAAAACTTATTTCGAAAAAAGGTTGATTATCTCTGAAACCAAGCTGAATCCAGGAAATTTTATATAACATTAAAGACTCTAAATATGGTCAGGAATCCAGCATTAAAATCTTTCGGAATGCTGACGTTACACCGTGTATTTGATGATGATGTCACAAAATTTTAAAGTTAGTCGCCGTTCGCAATAGAAGTTGCGAACTATGTAAACAAATTGTTCGAATAAATTTCACTGTTTTAATCGTTTGGGTTAAAGTAATGGTAACAGTTGAATAAATACCACATGGCTTTAGCAGTATTCAAAGACGTGGAAAATGGAAGGTTTGATTACATTATTCGCACATTCTATTGATGGTGACTTAATAACTCATAAAAACAAACGGGACAATTGCGTAAATGTATGTTCAATATTATAATGTATGCGATCAAGTACTGTCTGTCCGTAAAATATGCGATATAAACACTAAAGCTTAAATGTACAACTGATTGGCAGCAATCATAAATAATCACAATATTATTTATATTTATATGCTGGCATCTCAAAGGTAGGACTAATATAGTTATATGGTGCAATACAACACATCACAAGAAAAATAATTTTAGAAAAGCGGTTAGGAGATATTTTAGAATAAAAACTGATCAAAATGTTTTGAGGTGTGCATGGATTTTATATACACAATGACTCATACACAACCTACTTATTGGTGTACCTATTTATTGTACAAATGTATCGAACTAGTTATAATTGTGTAATTGTTATAGCTGTTTCCAGGCTAGGTACAGTAAACGGCCATAAGTAATGCACATCGGTTATTGGGAATGAGACAAATAATATTGCATTAAATATCAATAAGTTAAAGAGGGACAACGCTCTATGAAGCCGAGTGTCTTTCCCAAGAACCGATGTGCATTACGTATGGCCGTCTACTGTAGAATGATTGTAATTCTATACAGCACTTGTATGTTTTATGTTGGACATAAAAGCATTATGCTAACTAGAGACCAATTGAAATTTTAAATCTTTCTTTATATTTTTATTGCTTTTTATAACCTTGATTTGCATTGCATTTCGTTGACACTTGTGAGAACGCGAGACAAAGGTACAACTTACTCAGATTTGGTAATGAAAACGAGAATTTTAAGTTTCAATAGGTTTAGTCTATTTGTCCCTATAGTTGTTACAATGCTACGACCACACCCGTGTACGTTTTTCATGTAAGAATTACAACTATCGATTAGATCGTTAGTAACCGCTTAAGTGGGTACCAAAATAACGCGAGTGTGGGTGTAGCGTTATGTATTTTTTACGGAGTGTCTATAAATGTACAGTGCTAAAGTAAAATAAGTGATTTAATAAAAACTTATTGGCTTCGTAAATTTTGTTTCATTATTCGGACCCTTTTGTTGGAAAATAAGATGTAAAAGTACTAATTCTCGATAGGTACCTGAGTGCCCAATAGATGACATCGTTCTGTCTGTCATTTTTTATTATCGGGATAGGTATAAGAATGAAGCTGCTAATATATTAGGTCCGTGACGAGTGACGACCAATCGCACATTTTCCTTACTTTGACGTGTATTTTAACCTATTCACTGCCATTGACTTCTCATTTCTGATCATTTCGTGCCCCACACGCCACGACATGACATCAAGTCAAATCAGAAAATACAAAATAAAATGCACAGGTGACGAGACAAAGTTGCCAGTTTACGTGAAATTTCTTGCTATGGCGGTACCTTTTGACGTGGCATGCAATAGGTTAAGTGATAGTTAGCTGATGCGGATCACCCAAACCCGACATTCGTCTAACAAGAAATTGTATGAACGGCGCCAAGTGGGGCCAATACCACAATAATTATGTATGTGAATTTATACAATTTTGTAGAATTGTACGCTTCTAAAGTTTTGTGAGATAGGCCACTGGTACGGGCGCGTGCAACTGATTTTAATACTGAGCAGGACCTGGCACGCGGCGACCGTGCTCCTAAGCTGGCGTAGGCCCTGATCAGACGACAATTACCAGTCGCTATCAAAACCTGTGTACCTACATTTGGATGACGATCAAGACTTTGATATTGATAAACAAAAACAATCACCATCATCATTATATCAGCCGAAAGACGTCCACTGCTGAACATAGGCCTCCCCCAAAGATTGCCACAATGACCGGTTGTGCCACCGGCATCCAGCGGACTCCTGCGACCTTCACCAGGTCATCAGTTCTCCTTGTGGGGGGTCTACCCACGCTACGCCTTCCGGTACGTGGCCGCCGCTCGATAACCTTCCCGCCCCAACGGCCATCGGTTCTACGAGCAATGTGCCCCGCACACTGCAACTTTAGTTTAGCGATTCGGAGAGCTATTTCGGTTACTTTGGTTCTCCTGCGGATGGTCTTGTTTTTAATCCGATCTCGCAAAGAGATTCCTAGCATAGCCCTCTCCATTGCCCTTTGGGTGACTTTGGCTGAACAAAAACAAGATTACGTCGAATTGTTAACCTCCTCTTTTTTTGAAGTCGGTTAAACTGCTAATTCTGTCTCCTGGGGTAAGGACGGAATGCCAACAAACTCTTTGAGTATTAAATACTCAAAGCAACAAACTAGATTAGTACAGTCACGCACTGCACAAGAGTCTGTCTGACATCTTTTTCATCAGGTAGTTAAATCTTTAGGTTGAAAAGAAAACCTGGGAAATGAGAATAAATGGCCGAGGTCGCAAGTAGCCCTAATTATGTTCCAAGTTAGAATACTTTAGAATATTAAACGCTCGGAAGTCCGCGCATTAGGGTCTTCGTAGGTAGGTACCTACACTACCTACATACGTACCACTACTACCAGTTTGTAACGGTTGTAAAAACAACATCAGAAACCAAACCAAAAAATATTTCTTGTCAAATATTTGATATAAGCTTTTATATAGTACACGTCGGGCTTTGGTCGCCGATACTCCATGATGAGGATCCTCTAAATGGATCGAAACATGTCGAGCAATTATCGACTTAAATTACATGAATAACCCGTGTGATAAATATTAAAATATAATCTAGTGGAAGTCTCTAACATCTATATATATAAACGGCAATGTCCTGACTGACTGACTGACTGACTGACTGACTGACTGACTGACTGACTGACTGACTTAAATCAACGCACAGCCCAAACCGCTGATCCTAGAGAGTTCAAACTTGGCATGTAGATTCTTTATAATGTCTAGAGGCGCACTAAGAACGGATTTTTGAAAATTCATCCCTTAAAAGGGTTAAATGGGGAGTTAAAGTTTGTATGGGGAAACAAGATTAGTTGGGCTATTTTATTCGAAACTTCACATGAATGTTTTTAATAATAAATAAGTAAACACGTGTTTCAGTTTTTTTGAAAATTCATTCCCTATGGGGGTTAAATGGAGGGTTAAAGTTTGTATGGGGAAATAAGATTAGTTGGGCTATTTTATTCGAAACTTCACATGAATGTTTTTGACAATAAATAAGTAAACACGTGTTTCAGGTTTTTTGAAAATTCATTGCCTATGGGGGTTAAATGGGGGGTTAAAGTTTGTATAGGGAAACAAGATTAGTTGGGCTATTTTTTTTCTAAACCTCACAGGAATGTTTTTAATAATAAATAAGTAAACACATATTTCAGGTTTTTTGAAAATTCATTCCCTAGGGGGGTTAAATGGAGGGTTAAAGTTTGTATAGGGAAATAAGATTAGTTGGGCTATTTTATTCGAAACTTCACATGAATGTTTTTAATAATAAATAAGTAAACACGTGTTTCAGGTTTTTTGAAACTTCATTCCCTATGGGGGTTAAATGGAAGGTTAAAGTTTGTAAGGAGGAACCAGATTCGTTGGACTATTTAATTCAAAACTTCATAGACAAGATTAGTTGGACTAATTTATCCGAAAGTTCGCAGGAGTATTCTGTAAATTAAATGAGCAAAGACGTGTTTCAGGGTTTTCTTTTTAATGCAACCCTTGAAAGAGGTAAAAATGGTAACTAAGTCAAAAAATCAGGATAGGTATCGTTTTTATGATTTATCGGGTCGTAGATCACGAAAACATTAACCATTTTAAAATCTAACGTAGAAGACGTTAAATCCTATGTACCCTGTTATGGCTTGATGGGGTAGATTTCGAAAAATTTAAATAAAGGTTAATTATTTATGTCCACTTCTGGTTCTAGAGATTCCAAATTTATCACGTAGCTTAAGGGTTTAGGTGTAGTTTAAAAAAAATGTAAGTCAAAATCCACAGCCCAAGGGGTGCAATGGCGGGGGTCCTGAGTTTGTATGGGAAAACTTGATGATTTAAACTATTTTATCCGAAAATTTACAGGAGTATTCCTAAACATAAAAGGATAAAGACAAAGTCAAAGGGGTGAAAAGGTTAAACAGTAAAAAACAACATGCATATCGTTTCTATGGTTTATCGAATCACTGTGATGAGGTTCCCGATTGACTGACTCATCACCGGTTTAAATATTTTGGCTTGACTATTCTAGCATAAGACAAAAGGGCGAAGCCTGTTGCGGATTACATTTTTGTTTTGTAGGAGGGTGAATATCTGAGCGTTTGAACCGCCTAATTTTGGTGGCATCATTTTTGACAAAGTTTCTAAACGTTTCAATGTTATACTTCGCCATTTGTATAAGGTACCGTGCCTCCTTAAAATGACAAAGTAGCACATTGTAACGAATAGAAACTTCGACAAAAATAATGCCACCAAAATTAGGCGGTTGAAATGTTTAGATATTCACCCAGGAAATGACGATGCATGCGTTGCTAATTTTAATTCGTGTAGTTTATTTGCAATTAAGTATTTTTCCCCTCACTAGCTCGTAAAGCGCTCGTTTATCGTTTAATACGAGCGGGTAAAAACGCTTTTTATACTCTTGTGAATAAAGTAATTTGACATTGCTCTAATTCCTATAGCCCCCTACTGCCTAGTATAAGTGGATCTGTATGACCGTAGTAAACATGCGCAATCGGAGCTCACATGTTAAATTGGTCGTACTCATGGGTGACTTTGTAAGCCATTGGCTATATTTACGTAACTCTATTCTACGATACGTTTCGACATTGAGTTTTAAATGGTTTCTTTAAGTTAATTTACATTTGGATGAGATTTGTAATCATATTTCCTCGCGATAGTGAGGGGAAAAAAGTTGTATTACACTTGGCGGCAAAGTTTGTTCAACTCTCGTGCCTTGAGACCTTCGCAATTCTCAAGATTCCAGTTTTTGAACCACTCGCTACGCTCGTGGCTCAATTTTGGAATCTTTCGCTAGCTCAGGTCTCAATATTGGCACGACAGTTAAACAACAACTTTGCCCCCTTGTACAATAAATAACTATAATCATGTCATACTAATATGTTGTTTAATGAAACATACTTCAGACAGAATGTAATAAAGTAAGATTATACTTTGGTTAAGGAAAAGTTAGAACTGCGATCCCACACAGAAACGAACGGCTATCAAAGTAAATTTTGGTTTAGGTTAAAACTGCGACCCCACATAGAAACGAACGACTATCAAAGGAGGTTCAGGTTAGGTTTGAACTGTAACCCCACACAGCAACGGACGGCTTTGAAAGTAGGTTTATGTTAGGATTGAACTCCAACCCCACATAGAAACTAACGCCTATTAAAGTAGTTTAGGTTAGAACTGCGACCCTACACAGCAAACGGCTATGAAAGTAGTTTTAGGTTAGGTTGAAACTGCGGCCATTGCGATCCCACGCAGAAATGAACGGTTATTAAAATAGGTTTAAGTTAGGTTACAACTGTGACCCCATACATAAGCGAACAGCTATCAAAGCAGGTTCAGGGTTAGTTTAGAACTGCGGAATAAATATTACTAAATTTAAACCAAACTAAAATATCCCGTAAAGAAAAACCTTATAAATACAAAATAACTCAAGTACGTAGGTACATTCAAAATTCCCTGATTTAAATTTACTAGAAACTATTCTTCGACAGAATCACTTGTCGATGAAATGAAAATACTTGAACCGCTGTCTTTGAAACAACTTTCGATTAAATGTTTGTCGAGTCAAGTCAAGGCGAAATCAAAAAAAAAATCTATAAATTTAAACTTATTTTGGCCACTTTTGAATCTCCTGAGAAAAAAAACAAGATGGATTCATTGTTCGCAGGAAACCGAGTAACATGCATAGGATGGTATCTTTTTTGAAGTCGGTTGAAAACATTTTTTTTTTCATAGAAGTCCAAAATCTACGCGTGCGAAGCCGCGGGCAAAAGCTAGTCATTAATAAGATGGGACTTTCGCTTGTATTACAAGTTACAAGCTTTCGAGAAATAGGATTTTGGACGTGGTCGAATTAAGGGTTCAAACAATGCTGGCAAGTTAAGGAATGGGAACCGATTCAACTCGTTCACTTTGACCTCCTTTTATTAGCAGAGCATCTCGCTTCCACTAAAATACATACCAAAATATCTACTAGCGAAAATGACCTAACCTTGTGTAGCAGTACCATGAGTTAGGAAGTAACGGTTACGTTAGTGTTAAAATATTGATTTAAACTTTCATAGTTATCACTCATATTTTAACGACAAACGGATCTTAATCGCGTAAACTTACGTTTAATTTTATCCTGACGTTTCGGGCATGACGTTACACCCGTGGTCGCAGGCAGACTCAGGATAAAATTAAACGTAAGTTTACGCGATTAAGACCCGTTTGTCGTTAAAATATACGTTAGTGTTACTTGATACGTAAAGCAGTAGGTACAGTCAAGTGCAAAAATAAGTATCGAAAGAATCCGTTCATAAATATGTTACGACGTTCTTATTACACAGAATTAGAGTGCACTGGGACATATTTTTGAACGTTTTTGTATTCCCCTTATTTTGTCTTCGACTGTACCTATATCGCGCTCTCGCTGTAGTCGTACTATGAGCTGCGGCCCTACCGCGAAAAACGAAATTCGTAAATTTCGAGGATTTGTCCCTCTCACTCTAATGACGCCTTGGTTTGAGTGACAGAGAAAATCCTCGAAATTTACGAATTTAGATTTTCGCGATAGTAGGCCTGTGCCGCACGCTGATGTATTGAAGCGATCGTGATGTACAGTCAGCAGCAGATATTGCTTAGCGGGTAGGATGTTCATAATGATCTTAACACACTCTTATAGTCTTAACAATAGTCGTGCCAAGTTAATTTTGAACACCCTGCCCGCTTAACAATATCTGCTGCTGACTGTACTGTACAGTTTAGTGTATTTTATATTTTTGTACTTTACTCACAGTGCCTTAGTGCTATAACTGTAATGCTATGTCACTTATTTGAATAATAAATAAATAAATTGATCAATTAACAATAAATTATAAGCCGTGCAAAGCGACAGCAATAGTGGTTTCAAATAACTATTCTTCTAAAAAAAATTCAGCTCCCATTTCTTCATAATAGTTCTACGCGCGGAGCCTTTTTTTCGGACTGTACATTTCACAGATACGAAAACTAGATAAGGAATCTAAACAGCGTGGAATATTTAGTAAAGGTCAAGGTCGGGTAGAAATACCCACCAAAATAGCTCTAGATTCCAGCGAAGGGCCTTTGTGACTTAAGTGCTACTCAAGCGCTACGAAGCTACGTCGGACTCTACAATCCGTAGAGATATCTACGCAGATCTAAGTAAAGGTATGATATAAAAACCTACATAGGTAAATGTATTTTGTTTCTCATCAGAATAATTAGCAATTAGTAAGTGCCAAGGCGAATAAAGGAGCTGTAACTTGAAGCGACAGGCCCGAACCGAATGTAACACAAAACCACGTTATCGTAACTCTACCACGCATATTTTATCCAGTAACTACGATGCCGAAGTTCATTCAGTTACATACTTTATGACAAGGCGATAAGGCTCGAATTGATTGCGGTTTTACTTTCGGTTACTGCATTTGGACAAAAAGGGTTAGAACAACGTCATTAGCATTCGGGCGCTGTTTACGCGATAACCGGCGTGTGGGCGACACCCGGTTAAGTACTCGCACACGCTCCACCAAGAATTCCACGCGTCCTAAGCATACCTCATTAAAAAAGTAACGGCGCAGTAAACGTGGACTGGGTTCATATCTGCCCGAACCATATTTTTTCACCGCCGCTTTTATCGCAGTATTAGTGTCCAAGTGAAGTGCTCTCGAAGCTCTGTGCTAATATCGCGTTATCTAATGATGATTGGTGTATAACATAGAATCGGAACGTTATGTGGGCGGTGGAGCCGACACATCTGAATGGACGGCTCACGGATCGATAGAGCTCAGTGCGCAGGCCCGCCTTAGCTGAACACAGCTGGCGGTTTCGCATCCTTCCTCCAACACTTCCACGAACCGATCCGCGTCTCAGTGCCTGTAGTGAAAATAAAAGTGCCTGGCAGATTGCGGATATGTTCCCGACCCCTCTGCGGCTTTAAACGGTGCGTACACCACACCTTAAACCACACGAACACGCTTCATCGGCTTTCGAACGCACTTTAGTCGCCATTACCAATTATTTCGACGCCGCGAAACCTGTTACACGATCCCTTAACTAATTATGTGGACGCGTTTGTTTATCAACTATAAACCTATTAGAGAGGTCCATTTGCTTTGATATAGGCGGATGAGACGCGTAATCCTTAAACGTTGATATGAGTTTACGTATTTTGTTATTCGTTGCGTTGGTTGGAAACTTTGTCGATAATCTGGGCTATAATTAGAACTAGGGTTTCAAAATTGTTGACCTAACATAATTAGCTTAGGTTTTTCCTGAAGCGTATTATAATATGAGAAATAATTTGCAATGATGTAGGCAGGGGTTTGGGTTGCGTGGGAGGAAAAGGGCATGGTTGTCTACGTCAGTGGACTGGACCGACGTACGTCACGCACGGGTCGCTGTCGAACTTTGAAAGATTTATGGATTGCAATTGGATAGCACATTGTTTAATCTGGAATATACACATGAATATTATAGCTAAATAATCGGAATGTTTTTATTCGAGCTAAACATTGGTCTATTCAGTCGTGTACTATTCGAAGAGGAATTTTGTCCCGTAAATACAACGGCGATGAGTACGAGTGGGTACTCAGATTTCACGAAACGATCTGAAATTGTAAACTAATGGCTTTCGTCGAAAATTAGCTATTAAATGATAATCCCTACAGCCGAGAGTTTCGCAATAATGATTCTATATAAGGCCTTTAACATAATCATGTGATCAGTTTCACTGTTCAACAGTAGATTAATCTGCCTACTTACGAGTATATTTAATATCAATATCTAATTAACTGATCGTTTACGAGTTTCGAAATTTCCATACATAACCAACCAGTCCTTTTTCACTGTACTGGAATTTCCTATTTGAGTGTTAGGTACTCCTAATAAGGAGTAATACATAGGAGCATGTAAGAAAACTATATTATACTTAGTTCTTTTTTTTTTCATCACATTTGCTTTCTAAGCGTACGTATGCGTCGTGGAAATTATAGAAAAGTGAAATTTCCTCGGGGGTTATAAAAATGTTAGTATAAGTAGGTACTTTATTTAATATTATTTTGTTTTAAAATATATTTTTTTACTCACAAATGTGTTAAAAAATTGTCCGCATCACAGAACTATAGGTACCTATCAAGTTCTGTAGATGGTAGGCATCACTGTCGGTAAGCGGATTACAAATTCGAGTCATTAAAAGCCCTCTACCTACGCACCGATTCTCAACAATCTCTCGTAATTCCGTAGGTACTTACCTCCCTACACGCACAATGTACTATTTACGGTTAAAATATTTTCATCGCTATACAATACAATTCACGTTAGGTATATTTTTAGAATCGTGCATTATTTGTCATTAACATATCAGAATATGTCGCAGCGTCAATAGATGCTTACAGAAAAGTCTCGTCGAATATTCCCTTACCTAATAAATTTGTATTTTGTGCCTACGCACTCTTTCCTTGGTAATGTGATAAAATATTATCAGATCTTTTCTTAATATGTAATACGGCTCTCCCTTCTGTAACATTTTCATGGGTCAGACATTGGGTGCTTTTTAGGATCCCGTAGCCTAAATGGGGAAAACAGAACCTTCAACGGGTTTGCCTAAATGCTTGCTTTTGCTTGAGCTTTAATTTTATTTACTTATTTCATCGATATTAGATAATTAGGATATCTACCTACATAATTGAAAATATAAAATTGGTTAACATAAAATTATACAAATAACTGCATTCCTGTTGCTAGTGAAGTTTAGTCAGACTTAAATTGATATTTCAATATACATAAATAAGTACATACCTAAAAATACCTACACAGTAAACACACAAACGAAAAAAAAAATCAAAATAAAATAACTACCTAACCTATTTTTCAACCGAATTGAAAGGTACAGTCATGTCTAATAATAGGTACCTATAGGTACATTTCAGAATGTAGAATAATGAAGGAAAGGCACAAGGCTATTGGTTTCAGTTGTTGATTTTTTGGTCTGACAAATAAATGTAGGTTATAACCTATGTCAATATTTTTAATTATTAGGTATTTACCGATTGATTTAGTTACTTATACCTACACAGACAGACCTATCAACAGAGAGCTATGTACGTATAAGTCTAGTTATAAAATAAAAACAACGAGACCATAATCAATCGATAATACCTCTAACTTATTTATAGATGTAATGATACCGTATAAAATCTACATGCAACTAGGTATTGATCGACCTGGCATAATTAAAATTACCTACCTAGTCTACCTACCTCGTGCAAGTTAATCAGGCTGTCAGTTCGTGTTGTGAGGTATCCGAGTGATTTAATTTAGTCTCAGCTATCTGCAAAATGTTATATAAGTAGAATGAGTATGGAATTTCATTACAGCTTCATAACCTTCTTCGTATAAAGCAAACAGCTATTTAAAAAGCAGCGCTCAGTAGGTATAGGGCTCTAGTATAGTTAGTATAGTTTATTTTTGTCACTGACACTCTGCGACCATAAATAATTATGTATAACATGAACGTCTAACGCCAGCTCAAAAATGCCCCCAAAAGCAATTGTTCAATTGTGCCAAGATGGGCAGGACATAGCGCTTTTCTTAATACCCCGCATATTTCGGCGCAACATCTTTGACAAATGTTTATAGAATAGGTATACTTAGCCAATCAAAACTTTGATGGACCAATCACAACTATTTTTAAATGGCGGTTTAAGTTTTTATAGGTTGATATTGACAATTATTACCGTGATGCATTGAAGAGGGGGTGACACTTGTCAACTAAAATTCAGGGCGGTTTTTGAAAGGCAATTTAATATGGCATGCGGCTTCCATGTTTTATTTGTTCGTAGGTATAGGGTTTCACAGTTGCTGTTCCATGAAATGTTATGTTTTAGACTTAATAAATAAAAAAATCCGTAGGTACATACAAAATTTTATTCCGATGAGTAATCGACAGCAAAAATTTACATTATAAACGTACTTACTACGAGTATACATGGTGCAAGTCTAATACGGGCGAAGCTCTTAACTGGGGTTCATAACTGCCATAATCAATATTAACAAATGTTCGTAGGTTCCTGCTCCGAAAATCTTTAAGAAAATCTATGCGGTCATAATTAAGTGTAACTTAAAAAAAAACCTCGTAATCCATGGATTACGGGGTCAGTGTATTACACTGATGAATCCCATGCTTGGTTTAATTTATCGGCCGCATTAGATTTACACACGGTATGCGACCTGGGGGGCTACTACGATCTACTAATGCGATTTAGTTTAGGAGCTAATCTGAATCGCGATGTGTCAGTTCTATATAATAACTGTAAAAACTGGCATACCGAATCTAAACTGAATCGCTTGTGCCATGGTAGCCCCCTGGAGTAATGTGTCAGTGCACTAGCAGCGCAACTTCGAATAGGTTTTGCAATGATGTCATTCATTTGTCAAAAGTCAGTCTCTTAGTGTCATAAATAAAAAAGCTAATCAATAAGGTTTAGAAGGTTTCATTATTCATACTATTCTACCTCTACCTCTTTTATTACTTTAGGATCTACTATTTACACCTACAGGTTGTTCCAAAGGGCATACGATTTGGAGAATTTGGGCTAGATACATCAATAGTTACGGTACTGGGTATACTTGTTTCAAACACCCTAACGGCTATGTAGGTACATATCAGCTTAGTCTAAGAACACTACAGAGTGTTCTTAGACTAAGCTGATATGCTTCAGGTATACAGATACCTGTCGTGCAAACATTCAATGCTTAGTAGGCGTTAGTTAATTAAAGCCGTTCGTTTGCGGACACAAGACAACAGGTAGGCGTTGATTAAAACGGAATTAAGTTACACAATTGGACTCAAATCTATTTTAAAATGAATGTCAAAGGTTAAAGGAGCTACAATTCCCAAATAAGAACTTTATTGTTAGGTTACGATGGGAATAAAATTTAAACACTCCTTCTCCCTGACACACACATACACACACAGACACACACACATTTTAGTTTTAAAATAGAAAACTAAGTTAGAATTTAAATTGTAAATTAAATTAAATAAATAATGTTATAATATAGTTTGCCAAAAATAAGTTTTGGTTACTGTGAATGTAACTTTGGTCGGAAGAGCGGGATCTCCTGCTACAAGTAAATCTTTTACTTACTTGGAGATTCCAACAATAACTTGTAATCAAAATATTGTAACCAATAAATGCTTTTTTTTTTATTTTTCAATAAAGGTTAGTAAGAAACTGCTTGCTCGTGTATTCTCGGCGTTTGTCACCTCGTTAAGCATTGGCCCAAGAAATTACCCTGTATTTTTGTAAGTAAACGTAATACCAATATTAAGTACCTAAGCCTAACTTAATCAGTCCCCCCGTCTCCTAACTTAACGACCCGCTAAGTTCGGAGTCGTTTATGAATAAGTTGTTGCGACTCGTCCTTTCCTGTCGTGGAAGGTATCTACCTAGTAATCACGGGACGAGAATCCAAGAAGTTAAATCGCTCCTCGGAGAATGTTCTTGAACTCGTGAGAACGGCTCTGAAAATGAAAAATGCAGTGAACTATCAACCAATTGGAGCCTAGCTCAGGAACGATGTCGACCCCGCTTTACGCGAGTGATGCGTTCCAGACAAAATCGCGTAAAGCGAATTTCGTGTATATCGTGGTCTTGCAATTCAGTACCAAACTCAAGCATTTCCGTAATTTTTGCTTATCTGTAGTACTTACACTTATTTTACTTAAAACAGTAAATATTATAACGTAATAACAGTTATTGTTAGAAAGTAGAAGAATGCGATACGAGATGGTGCTATGTGCCGCGCGCAAGAAAATAACCAATTTGATATCAATGTACTAATGGCATAAATTTAAAAACTGCGTTAGGTATAGCGAATCCGCGTTAAACGGGGTCGCGTAAAGCGGGGTATTACTGTACTTGTCATTTTGACATGAGTGACATTCTAGAGTAGCCTAAGAGTTCAAATTTTTTGTGTGACAAGTACATCGTATCAAAATTGGACTTAGATTGTTTGTTGCTGAACTACACTATTATTCAATATACTCTATGTGCCAAACAAGGAACAAAATGTTGTTTAAATAGATTTTAATCAAGTCTTTGTAAAGGAAATTATAATAAAGACAGTCCTTTGTGTTTCGAAGGGAAAATTAAAGATGCTTTGTTGTTACATGTCGCTTCGCTGCTTGTTTTGCACGATTTAATTTTAATTACCTACAGCGTTTTGCTCAATTTGCCTTTCATAATTTTTTTATAACCCGAAAAACATTCTACACCTACCTACACTATTAGGATTTTTGTTCCATGGTTTGAAAGTAGGAGTATGTAAAGGTGCATGCAGACCAAAAGAGCATTCGCCGTTCTATCCCCCACTCTACGAAATCAACGAAACACGTTTCGTGTAACGATCGAATTTCGTAGAGTAGGGGGATTAAACAGTGAATGCTCTTTTGGTCTGCATGCACCTTTACGGATAAGATGGAACAGTTGCTATTTCTGTACGGAAGTTTTTTAGTAAGGGCGGTAAGTATTAAATAAGGCATTATAATATTTTTACTTAATGCCCTTACTTGTCAGGTGAAGGTTAAGTTATTATAACGCAATTATTAATATATGATTTATAAAAGCTCAGACATTCTATTTATGACACGAGTCATGACTTTGAACACCTACATGAGTTTTCTTTAATTAATAGCTTGGTACCTAGTTACCTACAGAGTTCAATAATATCTGAACAATGCTTCTACAAGGTAGACATATTTTTGAAGATAGCGGACAACTTAAATTAATATTTTATTAATTGATAAATTTGATTAAATTACAAAATATCACAGAATATGAACAAAAATAAAACGTAGCTTGAATTGTAATTATATCTACCTATCCTTATAGTTCACAATGTATTTGAAGTGTTGGAACACTTCGTCCCAAGAGCAGAAAATAAAAACTTTATTCATAAACAATCATGAAATAAAACTATGAAAACGGATAAACTCGCGTATATTAACTAATTTTAACTTCATTCCGACGTTTCGAACACTTTACAGGGTTGCGGATGCGGTGGTGCGGATGAGTTAAAATTAGTTAATATACGCGAGTTTATCCGTTTTCATAGTTTTATTTCATGAGTAATCCTCGCGGTAACCGAAGAAAATACCATAAACATCAGTTAAAATTATAATAATAAAAAAAAAACAAATCATTTTACCTACCCTACAGTTTCGTTATTTACGAGGTCATATCCATATATTTTAGAGATGCTCTGATTTAGATACCTACTTAATTGTCATCATCATCATCATCTCAGCCATAAGACGTCCACTGCTGAACATAGGCCTCCCCCTCTGGACCTCCACATGTACCGGTTAGATGCGACCTGTATCCAGCGTGTCCCGGCGACCTTCATAAGGTCGCCTGTCCATCTTGTGGGTGGACGTCCTACCCTGCCCCCCCCCCCCCATGATAAACAAAACAAAACCTACTTAATTAAGTAGGTATTAATTAGTTATCGTATGTCCTGGGTATTATTATGGTCACTACGGTCAGATAGTTTATCAAATGTCAGAACAATTATTTTGAAGTAGATATGCAAGTACCTACGTCATAATAATATCATTAGATATTATTTATTAGCTAGTATTATTCTAGTCTGCATTTCCCATTCTACTTACATTAACTCACACCTCCTAGTTAAGTTGAGATTATAAGTTAATTATTTAACTTGAATAATTTACTAATTTTCTCCAAGAATTAATGGAGTTTCTACCAACGAATCACT
>JALPQI010008358.1:0-50192 GCA_025490895.1 Thaumatotibia leucotreta | reverse complement strand
TTCGTAGAGTGGGGGATAGAATGAGCGCAAGCGTTCATACAAATAATGCTATGGCTAATTCGGTCCGTCAAAATCTCATCAGGAATGGAGATTCAAGAATGACGAAAAGAAATCGGATGACGGAGCTTGAGTCTAGTGCGTAAATTAGCATAGAACCCTATGACATCCCGTGAAAATATGGTGCGTAAGTAGTAGCCGTAGCACGAATTCTATGGCACTTTACGCACTAAATCCGATCTCCGTCATCGATTATTTACCGGATCCAGTACGTAAATTGCCAAAGAAACAGTTCTACTGCTATTACTACGAACTATTCTGACTCATCGCCCCTCCACCTATAACTAACTAATTTGACTTACCATGAAATATATAAAAATCATGATTGTTGGGCTTAGACCCTACACTGAGCATCGAGCATGGCCCGACATACTCTTGTTTCTTATTAATGATAACATCAAACTTCAATCCACCTGGATGCGGGTGGCACAGAACCAGCCATGTGTGCTAAATCTTTTGGCTGATATGATAATTTTTATTATGACGGAACTTCAATTGTTTTGGCTCAAGTTGACTGTCCCATTATGCTGCGGCTTCATTGAGGCGGAGAGGAGCGGAGATGTGCAAAATTGGCCAATGAGACCGGATCATAGTGTTTCGAATTTTGAATTTGAAGAATGTAATTTGTCAATTTTGCACATCTCCGCTCCTATCCGCCTCAATGGAGCCGTAGCCTTATACTGTTCTGAGTCGTCATATCAATACGAGATATTGATAGCCGGAGGTGTGATGTAGGTAAAGTGTCAACCGACACCAAACATCGATAGCGACCCCGCGACCCCTCGCCCCGCGACCCCCCGCCCCGCGACCCCCCGCGCCCCGCTCGCCCCGGACACCCGACACTGCGGTCAGTGAGGTAAACGAATCAGCGCCTCGAGCTTTAGCAGGGTTATGTAGGTTATTTATTATAATGTAGGTATAAGGACAGTGGGTCAGAACATTCAGAATAGATATCAGACTTGGGAACAGAAAAAATACCACTAATACGAGCGGAAGTTCATTTTCAGTAAGAGAGATAGCAAAAAGGCTTCCGCCTGTAATTTTAGTTGTAATTTGTTATGCAATAAAAAGACAGGAGTTGGAAGGGAAGGGAATTTTACTCCGCCTCTATTTAGCGGCTAAGAACGAGACCATAACTTCGGCAATATGTTTGTTTTAGATACACATATGAAATTAGTGTGATGAAGTGATAATTTCTGCAACTGAAACAAAAAGTTTTACCTCAGCAGCTTTAATGCCTTAAAACTTTATAAACATCCACTTTTTCATGATAGGTGACATTATTTACATTTCATAAACTACAAAAGTTGGCAAACTATTAATTTATGATTATAAATTCAAACGGACTAGGATAGCTCAGTTTATAATTTATAAGCAAAAAAAGAATATAATAGTTGGCTCTAAAACGAGCAGCAGCTACGTTTATAATTTGGTTTCAGTATCATTTTAGCGGAATTGAAGACATAAAACATTTCCGGAGTAAAAGACATCAACGTGCTTCCTTGTTTCGAACACCCGGTAGATGGATCACATTCACAATGCATTTGAGGCATCAAGGTGACCATGATCTCTTAAATGCGATTCAGTTTACGTTAGACTAGACTTGTCCTTGTTAGTTCTTGACAGTTATTTTATGGACCTGGATGCTTAGCCAAGTTGGCAATCGCTTGGTAGCGTATCGTAGTTTTCCCTCTCTGACACTCTTATAAATCAGTGAAACAAAGACAGTTAGCTGCCTTTCGTTTAACGATTGGCAACTTGTCTAAGCACCCTGAGTCCTACATCGCGATTCAGATTAGGTTCTAAATTGAATCGCATAAGTAGATCGTGGACATCTTGGTAGACCCTAAGCTCTCAAAAGCTTTGACGTAATTCTTATTATATGTTTTTTTTAATATGAAATATATTGATGAGAACCCGAAAGCTAATAAACGTAACAAATGAAAATTCGATTCAATAATACATGTCCTTTTATTAAAAATAGTTTTAAATTCTTTATGCTCGTAAGGCAAGACGTCTTATTTTCGAATTTTATTTTGTTGGCATCAAAATTAAAAATAATATAATTATCCTTTTTTAGGACACACTATTTCACTTTTCCCAAAGTTTGAATGGGCGTTACGAGATTATATTGTTTCATTAAAAAAATATAAAAATTGTCAATAACCAAAGCAAAAACAATTCAACAATAATAACCATAGTAGTATTTCATAACTGAAGAAGTGACTACAAGCGGTCAAAGGTCATGTCAGGGTCATAAACAAACTGATAAATTTAACAAGCACTTAGACAAAAGCTGAAATATATGAATATACCGTCTCACCGCAATGGCAAGCTCCATTTCCATCGTATCGGCGTCGTGAACCGTCCTGCAGAAAGCATCATCAATTGCCCGCTACCTCCATCCGTTACGTGATGCTGCGTCTACTGATAACTGGCTAATGGGAACAGTTTAACTCTTTGGAATATTTAAAGGCCAATACACATTACAGTCTATGTACGATCCAACTTTAACGTGAAAGTTTGTGAAATATGGTTATATCCGACAATACTATGATATTAGACTATATTTTTTTATACAGGTCCGATATGTATTTTTTACAAAGGACTTTTTAAAAAAATTTACTATATTTGTGTGTTAAAACGGCGACAAATTAAAAAAAATGCATGTGCGAAGAGTTGCCTGCATATAGACAAATTGAATTTGCTATTTTCAATGACAGTCTATAATTGTAGTCTGGTGGAATATAATTGCAAATTTTAGAATTATAACTAACGTGAGACTCAAACATACTCGTATTTAAATATTTATCACATGGGTTACTCACGTAATTTAAATCGATAATTGCTCGACATGTTTCGATCCATTTCGACTCGGGCTTTGGTCGCGGATACTCCATGATGAGGATCCTCTAAATGGATCGAAACATGTCGAGCAATTATCGACTTAATTTACGTGAGTAACCCGTGTGATAAATATTTAAATACGAGTATATAATTGCAATGTCAGAAACGGTAGGAAGAACAGGATCCTTAGCCAAGTTGCCAATCGCTAACGCCTAATCGTCAATCGTAATCGAATGGTAGCTAACTGTCTTTGTCGCACTAATATGAAAGAGTGACAGAGAGATAAAACTACGATACGCTACTGGCTACGATTGGCAACTTGGCTAAGCACCCAGAGGCGGAATAAAGTGAAATAAGGAGCTCAAAAGAAAATCACAAAAGCTGGCAAATAAATATCAATAAAATATCGATACCTATAACTGCTGTTTAAGTCAGGGAAATTGATGAATGCAATCAAACTATGAGCAACTGTGCAGATTACAATACAAATTTGTCTATTCGTTTGTTTGCATGTAATGCATATTGTCTGTAATCTCCGCGGCGCTGAGGGATTGAGCCTCATTTGTCCTCGCTGCAACCACTTAACGTGAGGCGTGCTGGCGTTAAAACTAATGTATTTGTCAGGCTACCGAATCTAAGCTAGTACCTTTGCATATAGCTAACTATATATTTGTCAGCCTCCGTAGCCTAGTTGGTAGAGACCCTGCCTACGAAGCTGGAGGTTCCGGGTTCGAATCCCGGCGAGGGCATTATTTGTTTATTTATTTATCACAAATATTTGTTCCTTGGTCATGGCTGTTTATGTATTTAAGTATCTATCTATTATATATATCGTCGCTTGGTACCCACAACACAAGCCTTAATTGTGCTTACCGTGGGACTAGGTCGATTTGTGTAACATGTCCCAAGATATTTGTTTATTTATTATAAATATTAGGTGTCACATTGGTATTAAAGAAAATATACAAAGGCTTAAAACGGGTTGCATATAGCCGAGAAATTAGACTGGTGTCCGGTTAGCTGGATTAGCCGAGTGGTTTACTCGTCAGCCGCAAAAGCTCGGTATTTTTATTTTGGTATAATATAAGATCTAATATTTATAAACATAAGTAGTCCTACTAAAGGAAAACACAAATCCAAATATTGTTTCGAACAATGTGATTTCTGCTATAATAAAATATATCTATAGACTTTATGTACGATGACCTATGCTTATGGTGTTTTAACTTCCAATGCAAAGGAGAGCAGAAACAAGTTTTAATCTAAATTCATGACAGTTGCACTCTATGTACATTGTACATATCTATAAACTATATGTAATCTATACCCGATTGCACGAGGAAGGGTAACACATATAGCTCTTTTTAAAAAGATTAAACTACTAAGCTACTTACAAGTTTTAAGTAGCTATTGCTGCGCTGCGAGTTATCGCATTTTTTCATAAGTCAATACTTAGAGTATAACTCAAATGAAAGCATTTGAGTAGTTCTGATGAAAATAATAACATTTTTAATATACAAAATACCTCCATTATAATTATACTTAAAATTGAGATATCGATAGGTATATAAGTAATAATAAAGCATAAGCTAAAATTCGTAACGCCAAATTTGGTTTTACTTTCAAAGTATACACTTTCACTTAAAAAAACGAAGATAGATTCGCCCTCACGGCTCGGCTCGCCCCGAAATTCTTCGGAAACCTTACGGCTCCAGCCGAGTGCAAGGGGTCGGGCTCCGTTACTGCCGCGTATTGTGTTACTGTACTTGCGGACAACGTAAGGGGTATACTCATACTCATTTATTTGTAAGGCCAAAACATTAATACAATTACACTAATTGACTGTTTTTTTATATTTACTAATAAAAGTAATTTCTAATTGGAACTATATCAGTACGTGATTTAATGAAAATATATTCGGAATTAACAAATATTTTAATTGAATAAACTGTCAGTATCGGAAAATATTTTGGTCTTTTTGTTAAATAATAGGATCTAACAACATGACATAAAAATATGGTCCAAATTATGTTTTATCCGGACTAAATTATATACCTATGGAATATTGGATTAAATTTAAATACCTACTGCCATAACAGAAATAAGTACTAAACCAACTCTCTGAAAGATAGTTAAGATATATCAACATCATAATAAAGACGGACGGACCTCCATAACTTCAAATAAACCGTATTTAGTGGCTCAAATGTCCATAATTCTGGAAGTTAGTTTCCGCCGTCATCGTTTACTGGTAGTTATGGCTCGCGAGCTTATCCCAGGATACGACATTTATTGTGATCGCAGATGCCAAGAACGCCAGGACATTACGGCTGTTATGAGTTACAGCAGTTTATTGAGTTGATGACGACGACATAAAATAAGCACGCCCGCCTATCCTGTGGCCACACTTGTGAATTTATTTTATAGCTACTGCTGATGAATCTGAATATTCTTTATTGTCATTTTCAGATTGGCTAAACTAAACTGAGCACGGTATCACAAATACCCGAGTTATTTGTCTGTCTTCTCGAATTAAGCCAGCCTTGCTTCTAAACACAGTGAAACCTAATTATTTTGTCCTCACCTGTAATCCCAATAGACCTCTAGTTGGTTGAATTCAAAATCCAAAATCTACGCGTCAACTCAATAATTTGGAACAAGCTTTAAAGTGCTACGTCTGCCACCTAGAGTGTGAGATTAGGCCACATAGGATCCGATTACGGGTAGGCTAAGGTTAAATTCGTAATCGAATTATGATGTGAAATTTTGATAATTTCATCGCTTAATCGTTATACTGTTTTAACAAACAAATACGAATATTATATTTAACTGTTTCATCAGTATATCCCTGAATTGGATAGTGCTAGCCTATTTTGATTCTTTATATTACGAGTATAATGTAGTATAAGTATAAAAACACTCAAAACCTCTCCCCGTTCCGTTTAACTGCGGCTGCTCATCCAATATGAACGACATCTATATCTCCTAGCCAGGGTCATAAATAAGGAGCTAACGTCAAAAATGTTATACAGTTACGTAGCCGTCGGGCGACATGTATAAGCACGCAAATGCGAATGTATAACATACTCGCCGCTATTGTGCGCCGGCCGATGCTGCGATAGGAGCGTTCCCGATTTACAGTTAAGCGGTTCTGTGCGTAGCTTCCTGGACCGTGAATTGGGTTAATTGTTGTGTGTGTCGTAGAGTCTAATGTCAAATGGGAGGCTACGACATACTCTAATATGTATTTAATAGAATGGGTACTAGATGCTATCAAAATGTATTACAATTAGAGTGTTCTTGCACATTTGCCAATTGTACCATTATCTCAAAATGCAATTCACTAATTAACAATCAATATGAAATGAAATGAGTTGTCCTCTGTGTTTAAAAGTTTACAACATAGTATACTTTGATTTTTAAGACAAACGGATCTTAATCGCGTAAATTTACGTTTAATTATATCCTGACGTTTCGGGCATGACGTTAGGCAGTCTGTCTGCGATCACGGGCTCAGACCCGTTTGTCTTTAAAATATGAGTGATAATCGTGAAAGTTTAAATCAATGTATAGTATACTTTGGATAGTATATGTGGGAAGAAGTTTTCCAATAACGAAACACTACTATTTATACACACAAATACTACTAGTCTATGCACACTACCGTACTAAGTACCACACTACATAGTAAGTTACCGAAACTAGTTGGGTAAAGGCCCGCACGGCACACGTACCTGACTGTGCGCGATCGCTATCTGCGCAGTATGTAGGGTTACGGGAGACCCGCTCTCCAGGCTAAACTGCAGAATCCTCGCTGGTCACGCAGCTGGCCTTACAAAGTTGTAACTTAGTAATTGCAAGTATAGTTCGGGAAATATTATTTGACCGACTCTTATCTTACTTACGACCTTTTGTTTTGTATCATTAACAATAGAAAAGTGCTACTAGTCTAGTAAGTGTTAAAGCAAAACAAAAGGTCGTAAGTAAGATACCTAACAATCGGTCAAATAATATTTCCCGAAGTATACTATTATTACACAAATAAATCTGGAGTAATTGCAACTTCAGCAACTGACTCCTATTGAGACACAGCTATAATTGGAATGTACATATTTTGATATGTGGGTCAAAATTCTTTTCATAGTCTTGTTTCATACCACTCTATCACGCTTTTAGTTGCTGTTTCAACTCGATATATAAAAATCCGATGCACTTGTATTTCTTTTTCACGCTAGACTTTAATCCATACATCAGAAATTGAATACAAAACAAATATACAAAACATCATCTCATACAAAAATCACCACTGCGTCACGTTTTTTTACGGACACAAAATAAGACAACGATAAAAAAATGTACCTAATTTACCCAGCTGTAAGTAATTAAAAAGATAGGTACTCTTCAAATAAATACAAGGCAAGATATTATTTCATGTGGTTACATATTAACTTATTAGTCTTATTACTAGCGATTACTCCATATTGGTAAGATTGATATCGCATAGATAAACCACAGATTTCTTATCTCTTATATATTAATCGTAACTAGGATCGTTATGGTCTACACTGTAAACTTCACTATCACGAAACAAGACTAAGCTACCCTAATAACTTAATCTGAAGCTAAGAATGCTCCATAATTCTATCTCGATCGTTTATCTAAGTTATACGCCTTGGCACAGAAGGGAAATAATTAAAAACCGGTGAATGGGGCACTAAATATCGAGCCACATTGTCTGCGTAAGCACTAAACTATGTATAGTTGTCAACGCTTACCTACTCTATTATATATGAGCGGTCTCAAAATATCGTTATACCTTTATATTACGATGTTGGGAAACTCGAATATAACCTAAGTATCAAACTCAATGCCAAAATGTTAAACTTTTTATCGACCTAAAATACCTATTGTCAAGTACACGCATTGTTTTGACCCTGGTGAAATTAAATGTTAAACTATAATCAATAAATTATTTGTACCTACGGAAAAGTAAATCGGTTATACACTCGCGGTCAATGAATACGGGTCTGGTGGATTTTTTCATAGAAAATACTGGAAACATGCTGATTACAAATATTTAAGATAAATATTTATAATACAAGTGGAACCGTTTTTAACATCAGATTGTATTGGAATTTCCCTGAAGTTTTTACCCGATTCGAAAAACACGGAACTTTAACGTCAGATGACTCCGTAGATATAAAAATAGCAACTCATGATTAAAAAACTCGTATTACCATATATTTTATGTGGTTTTCTTAAACGGTCTACATTTTTGTCTGTACAAACCGACCTAATGACAATTTTAAAGTTTTTTGAATTTACTTATAAATTTAGGGAAATTCCAATACAACCTGATTTAAAAATAGATTTTACCTACACTATAAATATTTTGAAAACATATTTGAAAGCTGCATGTTTATATTATTTTCTATGAAAAAAAAACACCTGACCCGTATTCATTGACCAAGTGTGTATTAGAGCACACGTACTAGAGCTCGCGGTCGTGTCCGGGTTTCGTGTCAACGTTTCTCGTACCCGTGTTCGTGTTACACGTACACGGGTTTCTGACCCGATTTACACGGGTAATTAAAGTCCGTGTAAATAATACCCGTCTGCACTGATACACGGGTACACGGGTATTATTTACACGGACTTTAATTACCCGCGGGTTCGGGGACGTCCTTGACGAGAAGCCGTGTATGCATGGAAAGTCTGCTTTTTAAGGGTAAAGTTATGTACCGAAGGATGGGTCGTGAGACTTAAGACCTATAGTACAAATGGATAGATAAGCGGAAGGCTAATTGTGTCAAATAGACCTTATTGCGTAACAGATAGAGTCGAAATTTATAAACACAAAAAAAAGTTATATCGGCTGACCTTTCGTGAACACGTTTGTTTTGTAGTGTCGAACGAAGCTGCAGGTTACATTCAATAATAGACCTTATTTGCATTTGCTCAAATTATTTCGAACCCGTTCGGTTCGGTCTAAAGTACCCGGGTACCCGGGTAACACGCGGTTTCGTGTAAACGGTATCCGTGTATTGGACACGGACACGGGTACCCGGCGGGTTCGTGTAATTCGGGTTCTTAGTACCGTCGGGCTTAAGAACACGGGTATCCGGTTTGGCGGGTTACACGTGTACCGTGAGCCCTAGTATTTACAGTATACGACGATTACCATGACGTAGTGATGCGATTCAGTTTAGGTCGAGAGAAAGGGACAAGGCTATACGAGTTGTATATCTCTTACTCATTCTATCTATCTTCATTATCAATCGGGGTAATATCACCATTTCTTTGGAATTTCAATGGCTATCGGCTCCCACCTGTGAAGATGTGGTGTTATCAGTACATAGTACAAAACAGTCGCTTTCCGACCTATGTCTGTCCCATTATTGCTCAGCAATGGATCCTGATGCGGTTTTCATAAATATACTAAGTTTTAGTATCAGCTTAGCACCCGTAGGAACCTGGGGCGGGCCGCTAATTAATTGGTTCCATTAGTAAAGTATATGCTATACGCGAAGTAAGTTACACATTATATTGCGAGATTTTGGCCTGAGAACCCCACGTATGACTAAGTCACTCGTAAAAAATATAAGAATTAGGGAGTATTTTCATTTTAATCGTTTATTTACTGCTACAAAAATACACATAAATACGTATAGAATCAAAATAAGATGAAAATTTTGCAGTACCAATAGGGTACATACTATAACAACAATGGGAACTACTTACTACAAGAAGTATTGGTTCTGGGAGTTAATTAAATCGCAAGTGTCTCAAACAACTTAATATTCGCTTTACCACAAATTCTAGTTAGTTACTATTGATAAGCAATCATGAATGCGCATATAAAGCGGTGGATAAAACTCAAGGGACAGGAATCCGTACACAATTATTTATTGACTTTACAAATATAATTATTCTATTCTATTCATAACGATTAAAAATAAATTGGTCATCGGACGTATAAGGCATAGTCGGAGAATCAATATTTATCAATTTACACAAAATATGATAACATTTAATGGTCCCAAATCATCGCATTACTTACCTTTTTTTTCTTTTACGGTAGGATATGGGTTTTACCAATTTTATAGTTTTCAGATTATTTATTTTAGGTACCTGTTTAACATCGCTTATTGTCAAATATTAGTATACGTAAAGTTGAATATAGTGTAGATTTATGAGTAGTATGATTATTCTCCATTGTCTAGTTCTAATTTTAACGCGTCTAATTTATAATTATAATTAACACCTCGCTTTTTACAATGACAAAATAGTGAAACGTTAATTAGTTAGAAGAGCTTAAATCTGAAGAATGACCGAGTGTAAACTTTTCATCTTTTATTTGTAGCGTTTACTTGCATTCACTATTTCGGATTTTTCCTTTTATAATAATAACATTATCAGGTTTTTTTGATCAACGGGAAATAGGTAAACATATCGATACTATATTGACGTAAGAATTTGAACAGAGACACTGAAAAAATTAAATTGCTCTGAGAACACTAAGAAGTGATCCTACATGGGTTTTGTTTTTACAACTTAGTAAGGTAAATAACTCTTAAAAACAGTAGCCAAGTACCGAGCATGAACGACATGCACTCCATATTCACCGTTTACCATAAATAAGCCGTAAAAACGCTCTGATAGCGGCAAGCTTTCTACCTGATACTGTGAGTTTCTAGCGCCGCAGGGTTTGAGCGTATAGGTACGACTATGAACTGGCTAACAGAGTGTATAGTCACTGCAATAACACTAGACTATGTTAGCTAATGACTAGACATTTAACGTCATTCCATTAATATTATTCGTTAGAAGTTATGTCTCAAGAACCCATTTTTCGAGCTCTAAAAATCAAACACTTTGTTAATATTGATATATACCAGACTAGGAGTCACGAAAGTACGAGGGTACTTTCGTGATAACAATAAGTGTTAGACACCAGTTCGGAGTATTTAATCTATAATCACGTAACTTTATTATCTTTATTGACATTAACCGCTTAAAACCTCAGAAAATTTTGAAAAGGACATATTGTCCGGTTGAACGCTATACAATTTATAATTCAAACTTAATAGAAAGTGCCCTGTTATACGCTTTTCAACTTTTTACTAACCAATTAATAATCAATCAATGTATCCGCCCAAGAAACTAGGGCAATCACCGTATGTGGTCCCATAAATTTAAATTGCAGCACATTAACTTATTAAACTTACTTCCTAACGCCTTATTACAGCCCTTATTTTGCCCTAGAAGTCCACTAACCAGCTTAATGTATAAGCCACACGCATTATTTCTTTACATTAAAGCCTTAATACGCTTAGGTGTTTCTAAAGCTATTTTCCTATTTTGACAATATAAGCCGACTTCTCTCCGATGAAACTTTTAACTTCATTGCTTTTAAACAGAGAAACTTTATGTAAATCTTTCATATTAAAACCATTTTTGTGAAATACTAGATCTAATGAATTATCCATAAAGGATTAGGAAACTCCTCAAATTCTATGAGCATACGAGTATACATATGAAACAAATGTATTTTCATCAATCAACCACTATTGCTATTCAAAAAGAGATGTTATCACCGCTGAAAATCAGAGTGCAAAGATCAGGAGTCCGAGGCGTAGTTATAGTTATCCAAGACATCAGTTATCATTGACAAAGTCTTCCTTGAGGTATTCGGGAAACTATGAAAACATTAGCAATAACTCTCTTTCAATTTAAGAGCTCTGAGCTCTTGTCGGTGTAGCCATATGCAGCTGTCTCCACGCTCCTCTGTCCTCAGTAGCAATAACTACTTACTTATGTATAAATCATACATTTTTATTCCTGAAGTCCTGTTCGAATTTGGAAACTTTCATCGAAATTCAACAAGGCTTTCTTGCTTGGCGATTAAATTAGCTTTCTTTGTTAAGATTTTCATGTAATTACAAGGCGGCTATTAGCGCAAATACTTACATATTTAAATAGTGTGGATTTAGATCAAACGAGCATTCGCTCATTCTATCCCCTACTCTACGAAATCAACGAATTTCGACAAATCACGTTTTGTGTAACGAACGAATTTCGTAGAGTGGGGGATAGAATGAGCGAATGCTCGTATGGTCTAAATCCAACTTGATATTACACAGTTGTTAACCTGTTTCAGGTTGGATATTGTTTTTCTTCGAATTATTTGCTATAGCTATTTTTAAGTGTCCGAAAAGCGTCCGTTCACTAGATGCCAAGGTAACAAAATTTTATTAGTACCTATCGTGTATTAAATATAAATAATGTGTGCATTGGCTTCGATATTATTATACCATTAACTATAGATGACTTTCACATGACGTCATTTCGTAACATTAAAAAAGGCGCTTGCGCATTCGAAGAAATAAAAGTTGATTGAATATATGCATCATTAGAATTCCAGAGGAAATAATGTCGTTTCCATGCGACGATAGTGGAATAGTATGGATATTTATTTATTTAATCTGTGTCTCATGCCTAAACAGACAAAGTTGGATATTTATGTACTCATATAGATACCATAATGGCGGTAAGATTGAATATTACGAAATGTGTTGAACTCCAAGCGAAATCAACATGTTCACTACTTATACTTCTACCTGCATCCTAGTTAAAATATTGTATTGTTACAGTTTTATAACTGAAAACGTATGGGTAAATCTTACATATTAACGTTAACACAATTTAAAATTTACATGAATAAATAAAATAAAATAAATAAATATCTTGGGACATCTCACACAAATCGACCTAGTCCCACGGTAAGCTCAATTAAGGCTTGTGATGTGGGTACCAGGCGACGATATATATATAGATACATATAGATACTTAAATACATAGACAGCCATGACCAAGGAACAAATATTTGTGATAAATAAATACACAAATAATGCCCTCGCCGGGATTCGAACCCGGAACCTCCAGCTTCGTAGGCAGGGTCACTACCAACTAGGCTACGGAGGCTGACAATCCGGAAACTAATCTATTTTAAGAACCCGGTATATAAGAAAACGAGCTGGGTTCCAATATTTTGGTATTACGTAATAGATAAAGTTTTTATTTAAATAAAATGTAACATAGTACTAGATTCGCATTTAATTTAGAACTTTTAAACACAACGAGAAGCATTATAATTTTCCCATGAGTTCAAATTAATGACCCATTCTTGAATATTATTTATTATAGCATTCTCCGTGGGAAATGTGTGTGAAAAAATGGCAAAAACGTAGCATTATATCGTCCGGAAATAGTAAACAATGACATGGAGAAAGGTCTACGTTTGGGAACTGTAACAATGAATGAACGGATAAAGTCAGAGATTAGGAAGAAAAATACTAATAAAGTTAATAATATACATACTAGCTATCTTCAAGAAATACCTACAAGATATATTAGGTAATAAAACCTTTTACCTAGATAACTAACCTTTTACCTAGTTATGATAATAGTCTTTGATAACCGGGAGTTCCAATTTTAATTGTTTTCCCGGAATTACCTATGTTAAAATAGCCTGTTTATACCATATGTGTAATAATAGGTATATAGTCTAGCTAGCCTATCAGCATGTAGCAATGTAGCAATACCAATTTTTCTATAGAAAACTATAATTTCGCGCCTACTTTTTTTTTATTTGCCACCCTTTTCTACATAAAAACTGGTTTGCCAGGTTTGCTTAATTTGCTTTTTCTCCAATCTACATAATTTTAGGACCAATTGTACATTTTTTTATAGTTCGTTCAAAATAATGAATCAGAAATCATGGAAAACGCTCTGATTTGTAATAGCATCTACTTATAATATGATTGCAAATTATCGCGGTACGTATTTAATCCGATAGTTAGCTCCTGATTACAAACCTCTACACCTCGGTCGACTAGTTGATCGATTGATCGAGCCCCGAAGCCTTCCTCTTTGAGTATAAACCTCAGTGTATACTTGTATAGTAGTTAAACATTACCAGAGCACTAAACACCCTAACACTATTATTCATAACTGCCACTGACTAGTCAAGAAATCAACAGTTTTCTACCATCATAATTTTATATTCAATAATGAACGGAATTCAGTTTTCTAGTTCGACAACATCACCATAAAACTCATATTTAGAGTATTCTAATTTTCGAACGTGCACATACTAACTAACTACTAACGTTTACTTCAACAGCTGTTCGGTAGTGCATTCTTATAGTAGCAAACCAAGATCATGACTACGTGTAATAGCTTATTGTTTCAAGGCACTTGCAAACGAAGTTTGAAGTGAAAACGCACAGGAACATAATATTCAGAAACGAACAGGCAGTCCGGTCGGAAATTTACGAAGTTTCCGTAAATTGCATATTGTTGTCTTGCAAATTGTCTGAGCTAATACGCTTCTTCACTGAATAGGAAGACTCAAAAGAACCTGATCACTTTAATAGTTTGTAACAGTAAAGCAGTATTTTTATGACAGCGAGAAAAATAGTATTAGGAATAAAATGAGCTAGATGAATAGATATTTTTGTAAACCTAAAATTGTTCCATTGTCCATCACAATTTGACTTAGACGGCTATTTCTTAAATTCCAAACCAAATAAAGTAAAGTTAATTTGTGGTACTTGGGGTATCTAAATTTAATTGATAATTTCCATATTTTTTTTTTACTGTTACCAGTTATTGTGCGGTAGTATTCTGTAACAAATAAATAGTTTAAGCATTTCATGATCGTAAATAAATAAGGGTCTTATATTTTACACTCACCGTTTTATGAAAATAATGCCTCAACCTCAAATGGTCTTAAATATTGCGGTTATACGCTTTATCACCGCATTATAACATTAACTAAGCTTTACGATAAGTAATGCAAATTAGTTTTGGTTTTGCTGACCGCCAGAGAAATGTGTAGGTACATACAATGAGATATAATATTCAATACCATATAGTCTAATTATAAGAAACATGCGTTTGTATTGTATAAATTAATAGAAAAAAAAACAATATATTTAGTCGAAATAGTATACTTCACTATTGCTCAAATACATGCGGGTGTACCTATTAACTTTCTTAATTACCTAGTTCAAAATATTTATTTATATCATCAAAAATAAGTCATAAAATTTAGTATTTTTCTTGCATTGACATGGGGTGCGTTTGTGAGTAAAAGAAATAATTAAAAATTAAAAATAAAACTGGAATTAAAAAAATAATTATCCATAAAATACGCTACGATATAACTCATGCGGATGTTATCTGCAATCTGCATAATCACATTATCTTCATACTGGGTTCATGACAAACATTAAAAGAAAAGTACAGATCAAAAGCTTTCATTTCCTAGGCATGTGGCACGGGCTAATAGCGGTGAAACTAAAATAACGACCGCAAATGGTTGTCGGCACTTGACAGTGGAAACTCGACGACGCGGAGCCTACTATTGGAGAAGGCAAACAAATAGGTAATTGGCTATGGACATCATTCCCATAACTATGAAAGAATACTTATAAGTTATTTTATAACATTCTATTTATTTAATAACCTATGTTATCCGTGAAAAATATTAGGTCTAACTAGAGTTGGTTGGTAAAATTTCTTTACTATGTATCAACGTTAGCATAATAAGTTAAGTAAGAAACTAATTTGTTTAGTTGATTATGCGGTTACAAAATATACGGTCAAAAATTCTAACTGGATATAGTTCTCGGCTAAGCTTTTTCTAATAGAAAATCGACTTGGAAGTTGAAATGGTGTCACTAAAAGTAAATCTAGTAGTACCTTTTCCATTATTGCCAGTAAATCTAAAATACAAAACATCGTTTTAGATTCTATAAATATAAATTAAACAAACAACATAACGTTTAAAATCTTATTATAATAGAGAACTAAAATTTAGTTTTTAACTATTTTGGTTCGCTTTCAATCCAGATTAGATTATTTTAGATTTGATTGATTTATTTCATGAATAGAATATTACATGATACGCATAACTGTATTAAATATACTCGTAATAATAACTTTAAAAAAAAATTAAACATATTAAATGTACAATAAAATTATACCTCCCAATAGGGATAGTCTCAAAGTAAAATAATTAAAGTACGTATTAAATTACTTTACAATTAATTATTGTTTTCAAATTCTAATAAATTCATGATATTTATTTATTTATTATTATCTGGGTTATATGCATAAATATTCCGCTCTCTTTATTGTATGTAGATACACTGGTACAGTGTGTTGAATTCGATATCGTTCCTTAGCAAATCTTACAAGAATCTAAATTGCCGCGTCCATGTCACGTTTCGTACTTGCAAGTTCATCACATATCTGCGCAAGAATTTAATCGTCGACGAGATATCGCGAGTGAAACAGTAAACGAGTGAACGCTGCAATGAATGAAGCTCCACCGTCTCACATAATTATTGGCTGCCTTAGTTCTAGTTTCTTATTGTAAAATAATAGTAAATAAGTATTGTATTGCTAATTAATAATATTAGTTAATTGCGAACGATATTATAAATTGTTCAGGATATTTGGTTTAATATTTCAGTTGCATTATATCACAAATTATGTAGTAATAAAACAGAACGATAATTATCCAATCTACGAAATCGAATAAATTACAAATATTCTACAAAAAAATAAGGTGCAAAATTTTTTGAAAACATTTTAAATCGATTTTTTACGCTAATAGGTAAGTATATTTAACTTTTGCATTATCGGAAAAGAAAAAACGTAATTAAGTAGACGGTTAAAAACATAATTTTGTTATGCAATACCTATTAATATCATCATCTATCATTTATTTACCGGTAAGGAAATAACATGAAAGCTTTTATTCAGTCGTCTAAAAGCTTAAGGATAAAAAACAGGACATCCGGTTGAGATTAAGGCAGTGGAGTGCAGTGACGATAATGAGTCCTTGTGGTGGGTATAATCCGTGATATAGATACAGGCATCCCTTTTATGCTCGCCTCACTGAAGATATCTCGCAAAGACTGAAAGAGTGATTATTTATGCTGTATGCAGCAAGATTTGGAGCTGCATAATTATGATATAGAAAAAAAAAACGTAAAAAAAAATCCAAAATCCTCTGCAGTGGTCGCAATCTCTTTAAGTTGTATACAGACTTATCACGATATGCATGTATTACGATGCGCACGTTCGTGTCAGCGTCACGCAAGCCCGGTTTGCCGTGCATCATATAACCTGTAGAACGATCTCTTAATGTATGTGCGCTCGTATGTATACATACGTCTATTTGATATGCATTCAGCGTACTAAGCATAACTTCACTTTATTCAACTTGTCGTCATCCCTGACTATCCCACCGTCGGACATTAGTCGTAAGCATGTAGATAGGTACAACAACTATCAACAACTACATTTTTTTATGTCACTAACATCAAAACGCGCCTACGGCTCAAAACTCACACAGTCATACTTCATACACGAAACAGAAATGGGGTTTAGACTTGACGATTTTATAATAATACCGGAGGTTCTATGCTATGAGAGAAAAAAACAGGCCTAACGCCCAACACGGAACTTTTACTGCATGTTTAATAAAACGAACATTCAAATTTCATCCTAGAGTCCAGAGATTTAGAGTTGCTCTTTGTTCGGGTGTCTCATGTTGAGAGCAAGGCAGTAATCTGTAACGTTCATCAATTATCTTCAGTCAGAGTTAATGACTTTTATAGAGCGGCTTGAGGGATTTTTAATAGCAAAGGCAAAGGTTTCTACTAACGTGCGTAGATTGTTTCTGGGGAACTCGTACCGAACGCGTCTAATTTGGGTTCACGGTCGCTTTTTAGTGTTAACTGTTTTGATATTGGAGATTGCCTATCAATCGAAGTTCGTTATGAGACAGTGAAATATACTTTGAGTATTTTTTAGAACACAAATGCGTTAAAAAACATAATACATAATCGCAAAACCTTCAGCATACTCTAATTCCACTGTCTCATAACGAACTGCTATTGATAGGCTTTATTATTAAAGCATTAGGTAAAAATAAATATTCGTATTTATTTTATTTATTGCGATTACATATTCGAATACCTTATAGATGAAGTGCCAGAAAGAATAAAACCTCACAAGCGTAAACAAATAATTTAAAACCAAATCACCAAGTCACCAAATAAAAATATGTTCATTTTACAGGACATGCCTATGCTTATTAATCCAGAGTAAGAAACAAATTGATACAACAAATAAGAAAAAGCGACCTAATATGATATAGGATGACCATGACAAAAACAATGAACGTAGGTAACCTCACAAGTCATCAATCTGCAAGCAATTTTATTCTGAATAAAGTTTCCTGCACCAATGTAGACAATGAAAATACCGTTATAGTCAAACTAGCATCAAAAAATCAATTTACTAAACTACAAAATCATCGCATCACAATTTCGCGGATCTTTCAGAATGGCGGGCGTTTTTTCATCCTTTGTTGCCTATTCGTCACGGGCCTTGTACCTGCGCCGGAGCAGTTTTTTCCACCAAGTTTTCGATGAAGCTAGGACCTGACCCGGCGGGGCTACGTTTTGGAATGTACACTTGAATACAAAAATGTAGCTATGCGTTTAAAAATGTATTAGGTTGGTGATTCGAAAATTGATTTTTAATTTGCTATGGTTAGGTTGGTTTTCGTACGTTATTTCGGTTTTATTTAGACTTTGAAAGTTGATTTTGAAATTGTCATTTATACAATCCTTAATTGAGCGCTTGTGTTACTTCTAAAATCTTTTTTTTTAAGGTATATTACGTATGACAGGTAAAATCCTGTAATAAGCATTTGTCTTAACAATACAATATGTTAAAAACATATAATGAAATAACTTGCGTAGTTTTACATTTTAGAGATTATTAAACAAACGATGAGAATAATAGTGAGCGTTTTTAGTAAAACGTTATAATTTGTAGCATTGATTGTCAGAATTAAATTAAATTTATTTCGAAGATGAAAAATTATCTTGTAAACTTTTGTGACTACAAAGAATAAACTGACTTACTTATATCTAAAACGCTCTGGTGCAGTACAAAAGAGAATTTTAAATTTAAGATAGTTTATTTCAATGCATCAATATCAAGTAAAATCATACCTACAGAGGATGTATTGCAATTCGTACTCGTTGTGTAATTATTAATTAATTAGTTGATAGTAAACTACAAGTTATTAGCTATACTTGATAATTATAGCTAATCGTCCTAACGGTAAACGGTAGTAAATTGTATATAACTAAAAACAAGTAGAAATCTGAACGGCCAACAGTTTTCATGCGCGAGTGTCCCGAAACGTGTTAATGTTTTACCCCTTAGGACAATGGGGTTAAACATTTTTTTAACCCATGAAGGCAAGGTTTATTCCTTTACGACGACGTGGTAAAGCTGTATGGCATTATAGCGTTGTTTATCGAGTAAGACGGTAGGCGAGGTGATAATTTGTATGCTATTTACTATGGTTTAAAATTCGATCCCTAAGTAAAGGTGTAACTTTCTGGTCCATGCACAAGAAAAATATTTTCTTGATTAAAAGAAGTCTAACAGATTTTTTCATGATCATAATATATAATAAATACAAAGTTTTATAACGTTTAATTTAATTTTTGCACAAATGCGGAATTAAATATAACTAATGCAGTACATGAAGAAACGCATAAGATAAATATTTATCAAATCATACGTATTACAAGGAAACTCCTTTATGCTATCTTTTTGTACCTATGGCATCCTTTTGTACCGTCGGCCGGCAATGAAGAGATTCTCTAACTACCATTTACGCGTCAGTTTGACAGCTAAAGTGCTTTACATGTTTTTCTAGGTAACATTATGCTATTACATATTTCAATGCTAATTCTATTGACTTGGGCTGAGGTGTATTTATGTTTTATCTGATAAAAAATCTTCATAGAAATCCTCAGAGGGAAGCTGTGTTGGTCGAGGCAAGACAGCATTATTATGTTCTTATAACCATAACTAAATCGCTTAAGAATCGCTTGATGCGGGAAAACAAATCGTAGCGATAGCGTTTTCGTATGACGATATTTCGTATTCGATGACATATTAGTAATGGTTTCTCTACCTACATGTTTTTACTTCATTTTTTCCAATGAAGTAAAAACATGTAGGTATTCTTAATACAATGTCAAAGTTATTTTCGATTATCTTATCAAAAGCATGAGTACCTATTATACCTATATATGTCCGGAAATAAGAACAGGAAAGTAGTAGTTTTTTAAATGGTTGTATATTAGTAGTATGTAGCGTTAAACGCTTATCAAAGTTACCGACTCATCCAAAACTTGCCCTTATATGAGATAAACTTTAAAACTAGACTCCCACGATGATAATATGTTTTTATATAGCTCATAAAATATAGTAAATAATTTACTAATCTAAATATAGGACACTTAAAGCGAGCAGTAAATGCAACAAACTTGCATACAAAATGGCGGACATATAGAGCGGGAATTCGAGTAATCCCGCTAATACATCAACAATCGATGCTTAAGGCTTTATAACACTTTTACAACAGCCTTAAAGCAGCTATACTTTATTTGTTTATAATGCTTAATGGGCGGTGCCTTTATACTATCGCTATAAAAAGAGGCCTAACAAAGTATGAAGTATTAAATTATTTGCCTTAGCCGAGTTTAATGCCTAATTATATTGTTTATTTTTGCATGATCATCAAACTTATTTTCTACATTATACAAACAATCGACAGGCGAACATACATAATGTAACTGTAAATTTTACAAAATTAGATGGTTAAATATTACTAGTCATTAATAGTCTACCCTAAACAACAGTATCTACACTAGAATATGTCCCAATAGTTATAATAGTTAGTCAAAAAATATTTAAAATTACCTTCATTAGATTTGTTTCCGTTGACGTCATCTTTGTAAGTTTCATGATGTTTCCCAAGAATTCTAAATAGGAAATGAGATATACCGGCCTTGCGTCACACTAAGGACATAGATTAGACTTTACTCGTATATATTCTGTATTTATTCCGTTATTGTTATAATACTTATTGCCCTATGAATATGAAAGATAACACATTACAGTTGTAATATTTAAGTCGCCGAACATCAAATTTAAAACTTAGTGATTCCTTCCATTATCCGATTCTTTGTTAGATTCCCACAAAGGGATTGTCAAATGATAGGGATGGGAAAAAACCTGTGCCTGGCGCCGCGGCTGGCGATACTTACCTGCTAGCCAGCGGTTCTCAAACATTGACATAAACTAATTAGGTACACTTAAAGACGATTCGTTCATATTATTAGATATAGAGCGGAAATTGAATGTATGAATCATTAGAGAGTAGAAATATTTTGTTATAAAAACTAATTTGAACACGAAAAATCGTTAAATTGTTTTCGACTTATAGCAAACAATAAATAAGGTTTCATTCCATATCACGAAACGGTAAAAATTGAATCCTTTTCTGATATATTTGAAATATAATGCACTCGACCCCGAAGGGTTTTTAATTCTGCATTGTCTTCTTTACAGGTATTATTAAACTGTCGAATATAATTAAATCTACAATCTAGTAGACCAACGGCCGGAAAAAATATATAACCGAATAAACTCAACGGTTTGGGGATCTCAGTCCTAATACAACTGCCCTACCTGGCGTCTCAAATTGTACCCGAAATAATTGCCATTATTACGGCAGGTACCTACCCGCAGTGGACGGTCAAATCGGAATATATATTTAAGTATACTATGTATTACGTTTTGACAAATCGAAACTTTTGTCTGAAGAACGCCGACAGAAATGTTTCGGTGGTTTTTAAAAAAAATGATCCTTATATTACCTTCATATTTATTGTCTTGATACATACATCGGCTTTGAACATACCTGGAAACAAGAATAATAACATTTTAATATGTTTTGTTAATTATTATAGGACAATAATATCGGTTAAGTAGAAGTGATGTACACTGTGCAAAAATAACATTGGCATTTTTCTTTCAACATCAAATATTAAAATTCTCACATATTTTACATATAACTTCAGAAACACGTACACAATTTCCCACAATCTCTTCAAAATCATTTGTAATAAAATTAAAATTCTCATGTAGCTAAAGGTGGGTTCACACTAACACGCGTTAAGGTTTGATTAATGGTCCCATTTTAATACAATCCGGGCCGAATGAAAACGTCGGTATTATTTCACGTTTAACCTCTGAAATTAGCTTTATTCAAAGTCGAACTCAGTGAGCTTCAACTTTACGATTTCGTTATTAATTAAGTATATCATAATTTATTTTAGTGCTAAGTAGTACGTAAAGATCGAAATGCAAATAATAAGTAGATAGACTTAGATCTAAAATAGGACTTACTTTCATCACAGCTAAATCATATCATATCATTCACAAAAAGCTGCCAGCTGATCATAGTGTGTAAGAAAGCTCAACTAGATTGTACTGTCGAACATACATTCAACAGTACACTCTAAAAAATTATATAAACAATCATGGCTGACTTTTCATAGCATTTGGCACCTTTGACACATATTGTGAAACTTTTTCGCAGATATACAGGGTGTTACACCACCCACTGAAAATCTTAAACGGGTTGATTTAGTAGGCTATACTGAACAACTTTTAGTATGGGGCCAATCACGAAATCTAAAAATAAATTGTCTTTTTCATACATTGTGACCGATCGATAACGACATTTTATATAAAAGAGCCAATTTATTTTTGAGTTTTCTGGGTTTGCTCCATAGTAACAGTTGTTCAGCATAAGTTAAGGTGAACGGGGTGATTTGGTAGGTACCAAATCACCCCGTTCAAGGTTTTCAGTGGATCGTGTAACACCCTGTATATTTGTATTAAAACTAATAAATATCAGTTACTTTAACTAAAAATGTATGTGAAGGTTTTAAGTTGGTAATAAAATTGTGTTCTAAAAGGGCGTGATTAAGGAATAATGCAAGTTTTTAGGTTTATTTAGATTTTTTTAGATTCTGCTGACGAATGTTATAAATTTACTGAATAATTATTTACGTACAGAAGATGTACATATGTACGGTCAAACTTGTCCTTTATCTAGACTCGGTTCCGGTACCTACCGTTGTACCGTTGAAGCAATAAACTTATTTTGATAAGGCAATTAAGTAGAATATATAAAATATTAACTAAATTCGCCGAAACACGTGTTTGTTCTATATTATGGTCTTTATTTACTGTGCCTACCTACTTGTTCTCTATGCGATAAACATTATTGATAGAGCGATATGGACATAATTCAAATTCATTATTCTCATAGATTACTAACTAATGTTTTACCACTTAATTTTTAACGATTCGACATTCATATAATAGATCACAAATCATCCAAATTACGAAAGTATGACCTTACTTGTCTATCAGATTGACTGACAACTTTATTGGTACCCAACCAACGTAATTCGAACTCCGTAGTATATGGCTGATGAAACGTTAAATCCTGTTTGAGGTTCCAAGTTAAGTCAGTGGATAATAGGCTGTGTAATGGGCCAATAGGAATTACATGCAAATTTTGAGCGTGGTCTGTATGATAAACTGTATTGTTGTCGGAAATGTGGATAAAGTTCGCGTGTACAGACAATAGCTGACAGATTGTGCCTTTCTCGTACCATTTTGATATTACAATAGGAATGAGTAGGTACCTATATTCCATCTCTTATATCTTATTTATGATGCGAAACAATCGAGAATATGAACACAAGTCTACATATGTAATTAGGTATTATTATTATATGGTACTTCCTTTTAAACCACACAAATTCTAAAAACACCGACAGAAGGAATCATCAGAGAAACGAATGATAGCGTTGTTTGAATCAAACGACATGTTTTTAGTGCTTATTTACTGTAGTTATCCACCATCTAATAAGTTAAATAATATAACTTCAAACATGCGGCTTAGATAAACTTAATTGTACTTAATCACACCTTGTATAGATAAGTTACTTATCTGGTGCCTGGAGCTTTACCTAAAATTACTTCATACATAAACATCATAATCTAAATTATCATAAATCGGAGCAACTGCAGCTCGACTTTGAGTTCTATTGTGAAAGGCGTAAGTGTTCGTTTAGAAAGTGACGATTGTTCCAATTCGCACGAGTTTAGGTTCTAGTGTTTAGAATTGTAGGGTAACCATTCGTACTTTTACTAAAATTAAATATCGTCTACTAGAATGTTATTTAATACGGAAGTTGGACAAAAGTAAAACATTGTTGCTAGGAATTTTACGCAATATTCCAAATTATTAGCATTCCTGTACTTGTTTATATCAGGAGCAGAATCAATAAGCGTTCTAAAAGATTTCTAGCTATTTGTGAAGAGCCCTGTTAAAACTAGAGTATGATGTGGCACCTACCTACTTTACAGCCCATGCATTTCTCTTCTAGTTCTTAATATAATTCCATCTTATAGGTGCATAAATATGGTTAGTTTAATGTACCTTACACCTACCTTGTATTTTAGCAAGATTGTTCGAGAATTAAAAGCTAGCATGGCAGTGATGCATTTCACTATTCTACTAATCTTCTGTTTTCATGAACAAATAAAAAACTACCAATACTCTGGAATATTTATTTTACACGTGCAGTCTTAGTTAACTTTAGTTTATACTAACGAGTATTTTCATTGCATAGGTAAGTAAGCAATGTGTTCTTATTTTATAATGGAATAACAAGAAACAAATCACCTGTATGTCTTAAGATGAAACGTATTTGATTACTTAGTTGTAACATCACGTACATGTTTGTAAATAAATATGTTATAAATATATATCAATAAAGCATTCCAAAATATTTATTCGCTTATTGGTTGAAAACTTGAAAGTATGGTGACCCTGCGCAGCTCTGTCAGTAGCGGTGGGCGTTCGACTTAACTACGGATTAAGATAAGTCGGGTAAACAGGCACCGAGGTTTCACGCTTGCGTCGTAACTAGCTAGATCAGTTCGGCTCTACTCCACTCGGCCGGAAAAATGAATTTATATTGATTCGCTATATACTGCCATTTTAATTTCCCAGCAGTTCTAGAGGTAGTAACTGAGTGTGTACTCAGTTCATTTGCCCCAAAATACAACTGTAAAACCTTACAATAAATACAAGAAGTTGATTTTCACAGATCTTAACTAACTTGGGTTTTATTTACTCATTTATCAGCAATCATCAGGATCAAAATCCTGATTATAAAACATGACCTAAAATTTTGACTCACATTGCTTTCTCCTGTAGGCACGTCACTGTGCGTTAATTCGTGACATAGAGCAAAGGATATAATTTGAGACTTATTACATATATGATAGAATTGAAAATACGATGGAAAGGATTGAGAGTGGACGGAACCCAAAAAGTTCAGATTTGCGAGAAACAAGTGTTTAATTTCTTTGTTGTAAAAACACTCAACGTGATCTATCGATTTTTCATCCTCAACAACGTTAAGGTTTAGATAATTTTACTTGACCTTCAGCGCTTACATAAAAAAATATTGTATCCCTTGCCTTTCGAATTATATTCATAAATAAATTTATAGTGTCAATTTTTAAATTAGACATATTATATTTTTTGACAAAAATTTAGTTTTTTTTTTGCAACAATACCGCCAAAAAGGCACACTATCATATTGTATGAAAAGGATCACGCTAAAAACCGTTACCGCGAATCCTAGCATCAGCTTAAGCCTCGTTTCTAATCTCGCATCGCCCGCGTCATCGACCGCAGTCGTAATTTATTTTAATTAACAACCGCCCGGCGACGTGGGCGCGTGATTGAGGAGCGACGGCAAAAAAGACGCGCCAGAGAAACCCGGGCTTAACGAAGCCAACCGGACCAAAAGCAAAGGTGCATTCGAAACTTCAAATGTCTTGACACGCAGCAGAAATCTACCTCGGTTGACTCCGTTCCCAGCTACATTACAGCTAGCTTCCCCTAACTACGTATAGTAAAACACATTTTATAATGACGGTTTTCTGAAATGACGTTCACCAGGGCGGCAGTACTGAGGCGTCAGGTCCAGAAACTTATCTAAATTCTCAGAGCGCCTATAGTTTCGTGTGTAAATGTTTTGTATGAGTCAATAAAATTATATAAAAAATAAAAATACCTTCTAGTTAGTTTTTCTTTGGGGATAGTTGTGTTTCTTAGCGGGACCTTACGGCTAAGTGGCACCAACTAGTGGCATACGTTTTCGAGAAAATGCTCAATAGAATGAACTAGTTTAACTTACCTATTATTATGAGGTGTAATCGACTGACTTTCAACCCTTAACTTGGAACATTAAAAAAATCGAATACCTTAATTGCCTTCTTTCATAATTTATAATTCGACAACCAATTACAACATTTTTAACCGTATGATGTAAACATAACACCAAAGAGTCAAGAAACACGCCTAAACGGATTCGTTTCGATAAAGAAAGGATTCTACGTATTATTTAAATTCATAATAAGAAAGTATTTACCTACTTGAAAACCAGTGATTGCCAGTAAACTGAAATTCTAATCAATGCATCAACGTGACGGTATACTTAGCTGTTCTCCTTATAGCATTAGAAAAGTGGCTTGAGATACAAATCAGCTGATCTCGGCTACAGAAACTAAAGCATCGAACAAATATCGATGCACTACATCAGTATCTACATCACAAAACTTCAATGAGCGTATCGTGGGACTAGGTCAATTGGTGTCCCATTATAATATATATTTTGACGTAAATACTCGTAAGTTATCACACCGCGATTACATTGGAATACGAAAGTACTGTTGACACAACAAATGACACAACATATACCTAGAAAAGAGTTGTTTATAGATGTAGTGAGTGATTCATTAATCTATTGTCCGTAAGTCTCTGAAGTTAAACTATGAATATATGAATGTAACTACGAATATATTCTAGATTGACTTATACACTGTTGTGTTATCAGTACTTTCGAATCCCATCCTAATCGCGGTTTGGTAATAAAGGTGTGTGTCAATTTTTATCCATCCTCTGCCCTGGTTTATGAGTGAAAAGCCTAGACCTAGATGTGATGACCTATGTGAGTTAACTACGAGTATACATATGTATACAGAAGTATCATCATCTAAATGGATCACGGGGGAATCTATAGCATATAGCATACAGATAAATTTGTTATTAGGACACATAAATTGATCTCTATAGATCACCCGATGCTATTACCCTGGCTAGGCAAGTACGCATGTATGAATATTCGCTTAGAACTAGTCACTTGTACTGTATCTTTAACTAGTAGTGTCCTAGTGGGTATTAAAATAATAATTATTAAATATAATTGATGGAAACCAACATATGCATAATGAGTAATGAGCGTAAACTACATACATCGGCACTATTTCTTAGAATATTGTTCCAAGCAATAAGTTAACATACATAACTAAGTACATTGGGGTAAATTTACAGGAATAACATTAGTTACTTTAAATAAGATTTATATAAGAATACACAAAAGCATCTGGTAACTCATGTTACAATATTGTGTTTTACGCATATATGACTATCTAGCTCCGTCTTTAAACCTTTGTATCAATACAATTTTAATTAAAGTCTTCACCATTCAAACAAGTCGGCAGGATAACTTTTGAACAAGCAACATATTCATAACAAAAAATAATCAAAGAAATAATAAATTTCAATAACCATAACTTATAATAATAATAACAATGAGCATGCCTTCTCCATCTCGTTTTCGCGTCATGTTCCTCAATTCTATTAGCATACACAGCGTAGGCATACCCGGGCGGGCTAGCTAGTTTATGTATGCGAAATAAAAAGAGAACCGGCGAGAGACGAGAGGGTGCGATGTGCGAATTAATATGAATATAAGTTAGGGCGGATGAAGAGTTATGGATGGAAGAAGTTAGCAAAGAATTTAGAAATGTGTATGAGAAACCTTTACCGTGTTTGCACTGTAAAATTTCATTGTACACGTATACTTACTTGTAATTCTTGTTATAATATTTAACTACGTAAACACGAAATAATATAGTGTCAAAAGTTTAAAAAAGCAAGTACTGTAAAATGTAAGCAATAGGTGCTTATAAATCTTGATTCGGGTCGATTATGAAATCGTAAAGATTTAATACATATCAGAACAAACAGTAATAACCTACAAAATAATGGTGGTAAATCCCAAGCTACGTAACGGCACTTCGGCTTAAAAATGTACCCCTACTACGATACTACAACATCAGTTAGGTACAGGCAACCAATATATTTCCCATCCTGTAATTCTAAAACCATTACACTGAAAGCCTTTAACATAAAACGTTTAAAATAGATCACGACGTCATTAGAAGTATAGAATTCACGTCAAACCGAGCAGCGGCAAAGGCGCACGTTAGGCTGTGCACAATCGGCCTTAAATAACTGGGGACGCAGTAAAGTTGGGTTGGGTAATCAGTGTGACCCGCGCAGACGGAGCGGCGCGCGCCGCCAAATGAGCTGCTTTTTAGTTTTTACTTGGAAAAGGCGAACCTAAGGCTAGCCGAACACTCAATGCTGCGAATACTAAAATAACTCCTCTTCTTTGTCTATGCCTCTTCCCATATCATTTGGGGTCGGCCCTCTAATATGCTTCTTCCATTTCTCTCTATCGTGGTAGCTTACTGGTACAGTCTTGCTAAGTTTTTCCAGGTTTCTCCACCAGGTAGCTTTGGGGCATCCTCGTGGTTGTTTGCCTGTGTCAATTTTTAGGGCTATTTTTACCGGGTGGTCCTGCGAATACTAAAATAACATCATAACATATATTGGTAATTACAACTTTCATGGGAGTAACCTCAATTAAGTTGTTCCTAAGCATGGACGTCTTCTCGCCTGGAAATTATTTTACGTCTATTTGCTATACAATCAACGTCCAACCCATTTGAAAAGTCACATCTTAGAGTGATAGAGAGTATGTTCAGATTTTGTTACAACTTCACCGATCCCAAGTTGGCACTTGACAACTTCACTGATATCATCAAACTTTAAGATTGGTATGGTTTACCTAAGTACTCGTGCAGCATGCTGAATGCTGATGCATGGTATAGAATCTTGTCAATGTTACTCATCATCATCATCATCATCATCATCATCATCATCATCATCATATCAGCCGAAAGACGTCCACTGCTGAACATAGGCCTCCCCCAAAGATTGCCACAATGACCGGTCCTGCGCCACCCGCATCCAGCGGACTCCTGCGACCTTCACCAGGTCATCGGTCCACCTTGTGGGGGCCTACCCACGCTACGCCTTCCGGTACGTGGCCGCCACTCAAGAACCTTCCCGCCCCAACGGCCATCGGTTCTACGCGCAATGTGCCCCGCCCACTGCCACTTCAGTTTAGCGATTCGGAGAGCTATTTCGGTTACTTTGGTTCTGCTGCGGATGGTCTCAGTTTTAATCCGATCACGCAGAGAGACTCCTAGCATAGCCCTCTCCATTGCCCTTTGGGCGACTTTGAGCCTTCTTATGAGACCCATTGTAAGCGGCCATGTTTCAGTACCGTATGTCATCACTGGCAACACACACTGATTAAAGACTTTCGTCTTCAAACACTGCGGAATATTGGACGAAAATATGTGTCGTAGCTTCCCGAACGCTGCCCAACCGAGTCGGATTCGACGATTGACCTCTTTCTCGAAGTTCTTGAGTGGTTCTTGAATGTTACTCATGTTACTTGAAGAATCGAATAAAATTAACAATCTATGGGTTATTGCTTTTCGTACTATTCCATGTACTTATTCTGATGTGCATTGATTTTCCTCTTCCAGTCGAATAAAATACTGGAAGTCGATTAAATAGGAATAAAGGTGTAAATTGTATAGGTATCTAAGTTTATACCTCCCATAAGGTTTCAGTGCCAGGCTGGCTAAAGCTGGCTGCTAAGTACGCCATCCCACATGGACTCACCGGCCTTGCAAAATGCGCGCTGCATAACAACTAAGCACTTGAGCAGTAAGCGTTCACTCTGTTTCTGCATCTATCCATCATAAGTGGCATAATGTACACGTGAATTTAATTTCTAGATAACGAATAGGTACTCTCTTTAAAAATTAATGAATGAAAGAGCATATAAGCGACAGTAATATATCTAAGCATAAATGCCTTAAGATGCTACCGCTTTCCTAAATAGCACTCATACTACTTATGAATATTTCCTTAGATACTACTACATACATTCTGACAACAACAAACATATTTAATTTAACTCCTAATTGTTCACGACAGCCTACCAACACAATCAATCAATACAATTTTCTTATAAAAAATGTAGTTTGGAATAATTACAAATAGTCTAAATAATCGTTTCAAAAATAGGCCCTAATGTATATACGTATTGAATTCGAAATCTACTAACATAATCAGGAATTATCGAGTCTTAGGTTTATTATATCCAAACGACTATTTAGTATTTAAAAGCAACATTAATTATTTACAAACTGCAGCGATATTGGACTAAAAGTAAAGGTATTTAGGTTGAAACTATATGTTACATTATAGGCAACTTTACTCTGTTGGCTTCCAGCAAATATTGGCCTAGCCTTCGACTGTCAGAGCCCTGTGCCCTGTTTACCGAGACGTATACAAATTCAATTTATTGTTGCACCAGCAGTTTAATAGTTATTAATTGTGTGTCAATAAAGGAATCTGTGTTTTAAGCACTCGCTGCTATTTGCTACAGAATGAATGTTAGTTTAACACTTAGTTGTAATTTTTTGAACATGTATATTATATATTGTACTGTTACGTTCGTGGGGTGGGTTTTCTATAGAAAATGTATAAATAAGCCACTATTTAAAACTGACACTTTAATTACTAATTAAAGGAACAAACAGTAAACTAAAACACTGATCACACACTTAACACTTCGCAAACTCGCAGTTAGAATCGCAGTTTTCGCTCTTGATGTTATCTCTTCGCTGTCTCAATTGAAACTACTCCTTCGGCCGGGTCATACTGGGCTTTTATACAAGCCACTCAAATCTACAAAGTACGAGATAATTCGATTCTAGAAAGTTCCCGAGTCAGGTCGGTCGGTAGGGCCCATGCACGAACATTCTAGGGTATCGCTGTCTCTTTCTACAGGTTTCTCTTTCACACCCGTCGAGAATGTTCTCTCTATAGCTGTCTCGTTCACATCCTTCCAGAACATTCTCTCGTGCTGTCTCTATCTAATAGTGCTTTCTCTTTCACTCCTATGGGGAATTTAGCTATATACCGATTTGTACTTGAGAGGCCCAAAAGGGGTCCTGAAAACGCCTGAAAACGGGTTTTCAGGTTATTGCGCCATCGGATAGAGGGTATCCTGAAACGGCCTGAAAACATGTTTCAGGCGCCTGAAAACGACGGTATCTGGGGTGAATATTTGATTTTGTAGTATGTGAAAGAGGACCTTCTGAAACGGCCTGAAAACGCATTTCAGCCTGCTGAAAACGCTTCTAACGTGTCTAAAATCATATTTGTAGTTTTTATCATGCCACCGGCGTAACACTACCCCCTCCTAAGACATGCTCGTCCCGAGCATCATTATTTCCGTGGTATTTGGCGAGCCGGTCTACGTGAACAATCTTGCATGGGCTTCGTAAATTCCTCCGTATCCGATACGTAACGTCATTGATCTTCGTAACCACTCTGTACGGCCCGTCCCAATTCGGGGATAGTTTCGGAGACTTTCCTTTCTTTCTCATAGGGTTATGTAGCCACACCAATGAGCCTTCCTCGTACCCAATTTGGTTGGACTTCCTGTCATACCTGGTCTTCATCCTCGTGCTAGCTTGAAGCCCGTGCTCGCGAACTAGACTATAAACGTCATCCATCCGGTCTCTTAGATCGCACACATACTCTGTTATAGACCTCGGAGCATCTGGTGGTCGTCCTGTTAAGAGGTCAGCAGGTAAACGAAGCTCTCTTCCGAAATTGGCATATGCGGGAGTAACTGCAGTGCTTTCATGGGTGGCGGACCTGTATGACATCAAAAAGAGAGGTATATGCCGGTCCCAATCTTTTTGGTGACTTTCGACTACCTTGGCAAGATGTCTCTCCAGGGTCTGATTGAATCTCTCAACCATTCCATCGGACTGAGGATGATATGACGTAGTTCTTGTCTTATGCAATCCCATGATTCGACAGGTCTCTTGGAATACCGCAGATTCAAAGTTCCTGCCTTGATCGCTGTGTATCTCCAGGGGTACTCCAAAACGGCAAATTACTTCATTGACTAACTTTTCCGCTATTGTGACTGCTTCCTGATTGGGAATAGCAAACACTTCAGGCCACTTGGTGAAATAGTCCATCACAACAAGAATGTACTTATTTCCAGAGTCTGATGTAGGGAACGGGCCTGCGACATCTAACGCAATCCTTTCCCAAGGTGCTCCAACATTGTAGATCTTGAGCGCCCCTCTGCTCCGGGTATGCGGTCCTTTAACTGATGCACAGCTTACACACTTTCTACACCAATCATCGACATCCTCGCGGCAGTGGATCCAATAAAATCGTTGTCGAATTTTCATTAAAGTCCTTTTAACTCCAAGGTGTCCACCAGAAGTACCGTTGTGGTAGCTTTCTAAAACTTCTTTCACTCTTTTCCTTGGGACAACAACTTGTAGGTGGACATCTTTCCCATTCGCTGACTCCCATTTCCTGCATAATACGCCATTATGCATGACGAAACTATCCCATTGCGCCCAGTAGCTTTTTGTAACTGTCCCCATCGGAGCTACTTCACACCATTTTGGTTTAGGTACGCCTGCATTAACCCAGTCAAAAATGGGCTTTATGTCGGGGTCTTCTTTTTGTGCATGTTGCATGGATTCATCGCTCCACTCCTCACTAACTGTGTCTGTTCGCAACATCCTCAAGCATTCCTTGCCCTCTTGTCTAAGACAATGCTTGCAGTCATCTGGGCAAGGCCTCCGAGAGAGGGCGTCCGCATTTCCATGCGATTTTCCACTGCGGTGTTCGATTACAAAGTCATATTCTTGAAGCTGTTCGATCCAACGTGCTACCTGTCCCTCAGGGTTTTTAAACTCCAGCAGCCATTTCAAGGCAGCATGATCAGTTCTTATCCGAAACTTCCGCCCCAACAGGTATTTGCTGAAATGCTGTAACGTCTTAACAACGGCCAGCAGTTCCCGCCGAGTGACGCAATAATTTCTTTCTGGCTTTGATAATGATTTGCTAAAGTAAGCGATTACCACCTCATTATCTCCCTTCTTTTGTGACAATACTCCTCCAATGCCTGTATTACTGGCATCAGTATCCACAATAAAGTCCGCTTCTGGATCTGGATATCCTAGTATTGGCGTTTCGCAAAGTCTTTGCTTGAGGTTGTTGAAACTTTCTGTACATATCTGAGTCCAGTCGAACTGTCGCTTTTCTTCCGTTAGTTCGTGCAATGGCTTTGCTATATCCGAAAAGTTCTTCACAAATCTCCTGTAGTATGAGCAAAGTCCTAAGAAAGCACGTACAGCAGTTTTGTCCCTCGGTATGGGCCAATCCTTTACAGCGCTGATCTTTTCAGGATCTGTCTGGATGCCGTCCTTGGAAATCACATGTCCCAAATAATTGACTTTCTGTTTGAAGAGCGAACATTTCTTTGGGCTTAGTTTCAGATTTGCCTCTCGTAGCTTAGACAATACTTGCTCCAATTTATTAAGGTGGTCATCGAAGTTTTTACCAATGATGATAATGTCATCCAAATAAACCAAGCAAGTATCTCCTAGTAGACTAGCTAATATTTGTTCCATTAACCTCTCGAATGTTGCCGGTGCGTTGCACAAACCAAAAGGCATAACATTGAACTGCCAGAGTCCTTTACCAGTTGAAAAAGCAGTTTTCTCTTTATCCTTATCCTTGATTTCGACCTGCCAGTACCCACTCTTTAAATCCAACGTTGAGAACCATTTCATTCCATTTAAAGTGTCTAGAGTGTCGTCGATTCGAGGCAATGGATAGCTGTCTTTCTTAGTCGCATCATTCAGTCGGCGGTAATCGACACAGAATCTCATAGTGCCGTCCTTCTTCTTCACCAAAACCACGGGGGAACACCAAGGGCTTGTCGAAGGTTCAATGATGCCGCCCCGTCTCATCTCCTCGATCATTTCTTCAACTTCCTTTTCTCGTGCCACTGGAACTCGTCGAGGTCGCTGCCGAATGGGCATCACTTCACCAGTGTCGATTTCATGCTGGACTACGCCAGTTCTTCCAATATCGCTGTCATGCGCAGAGAATACATTGCTATACCGCAACAATAACTGACGTGCTTTGACCAGCTCTTCCTGAGTGAGATCATTTCTTGATTCGCCCAACAACCCTTCTATGTCCGTGGAAAGCAAGGAATCTTCAGATTCCTTATCCTTGGTAGGAGCCTGACAGCTTTGTATCCAAGAGAGTTCCTCACATTTTCCAACCAAAGTACCTTTGTTAAGGACACACTTGGTATCACTGAGGTTGAGAACTCTCACAAATGCTGCAGGTGAAGTTGTAACCACCGTACGAGCTGCCATCCATGGTTTACCGTTGGATACTTTTTCTACAACTACACATCGACGACCTCCCTGACTTGATGTTCCTGGTAAACGCACTGGGACTAGAACCTGTGCCTTTGGTAGGAGAACAGTTCTTCTAGAGCAGTAAACATTCCCACTAATTCCTCCTTCCATAGGAACCTCATCAAATCTAGTTTTCAGGACTCCAACTTCCATGTCAATTTTATAACCATGGCACCTCATAAAATCTAGTCCAATAATACAGTCGTCAATTATGTCGGCAACAATCACTTTATGCCGATAAATGTGCTTGCCGATTCTTAAATCCACTCCTGTCTCCCCCTTGATGGGAATATGCTGGCCAGTGGCTGTAAGCAGCTGTAGATGCTTCGGTTGGACTACACGACCTCGAGTCAGGTGTTTCAGAAGCCAAGAATTAATCACCGTCCGAGAAGCTCCGGTGTCGATAGTAAGGTTACATGGTATTCCACCAATTTCTCCCTTGACGACCAGACTATTCCCGTCGTTGACTTGTGAGATCACTACTGGGACATTTCGACCACCAGCCAGCACTCGTCCCTTAGTCCTGGCTCTTACTCGTTTCCCTGCTGAGGCTCTGGTCGTACAGAGCCCTTATTCCTGGTCACAGGGGATTCATCTCGTTCTCTCCTGCTGCTTCTTTTCGGGCAACTAGTTTGTATATGGCCACGTTCTCCACAATGGTAACATCGTGGCCCAAACTCCCGACGTGGTGCAATCGGCTCCCTAGCAGATACCTCACGTAGCTTATAGGATCTTGATGGATCTTGGCGTACAGCTTCAACTTCTAGGGCATGAGCTACGGCATCCTTAAGGCTTTCGTGGTGCCCTAGTCGTACTGCCGCCCTTACTTCCAAATCTCGGATCCCATCAACAAATGCCTGCACCAGCATGGTTTTTATCCAAGAGTCAGCTGAACGTTGGTATGCCTTTCTGACCAGCTTTTCAATTTCCAGGGCCCATTGTTGCAATGTCTCATTACGTCCCTGCGTTCTGTCTTTCAGTTGAGCTCGGTAGACATGTTCTAGATGACTGTCTCCGTAACGGGCTTCTAATGCTTCTAGAAGCCGGTCGTAAGTTTGCTCTTTTCCAAGAGCTTCTAGAATTGTAAGAGCCTCGTCACGAAGTGCCAGCGTCAGAGCCGTCATCGCTTGCTCCTTACTCCAACCGTTTGCTTTGGACACGGACTCGAACTGTAGCTTGTACGCCGCCCACGAAGATGTTCCATCAAAAGGAGGTGCCTTAAATTTTCCACCTCCCGGCACAGATATCTCAGGTGTGCAGGGACTGATGACACTAGCTACTTTTAATTCAAGCTTCTGGAGGCGACGCTCAACCGCTTCCTCTACAACATGAATCTTGTTCTCCATGTCACTGAGCTTCCCTTGAACTTCGTACATTTCTTGCTTCCATTCAGTAGCAGCCTTGTGCAACTCTTGAAGAATCAATTTCGACTGTTCTTCTTGTTTCCGCGACTGTTCTTCTTGTTTCCGTGACTGTTCTTCTTGTTTCCGCGACTGTTCATCTTGTTTGCGCGACTGTTCCTTCAGGAGAATCAGAATAGTTCTGAGGTCTACGTCTTGAGTACTCTTAGCCTGCAAACCAGACGGACCGGGCTTGGATGCAGTATCCTCACATGCTGGAGGCTCTTCACGTACTGCAATATCCTCCTGCGCTGCAGGTTCCTCACGTGCAGTTTGGCTCCGGGTCACAACTCCTTTTGGCTCGGTCTCGTTGTCACGTGGCGTTATACCCATTTTCTATCCCGCTTCTGACACCAAATGTTACGTTCGTGGGGTGGGTTTTCTATAGAAAATGTATAAATAAGCCACTATTTAAAACTGACACTTTAATTACTAATTAAAGGAACAAACAGTAAACTAAAACACTGATCACACACTTAACACTTCGCAAACTCGCAGTTAGAATCGCAGTTTTCGCTCTTGATGTTATCTCTTCGCTGTCTCAATTGAAACTACTCCTTCGGCCGGGTCATACTGGGCTTTTATACAAGCCACTCAAATCTACAAAGTACGAGATAATTCGATTCTAGAAAGTTCCCGAGTCAGGTCGGTCGGTAGGGCCCATGCACGAACATTCTAGGGTATCGCTGTCTCTTTCTACAGGTTTCTCTTTCACACCCGTCGAGAATGTTCTCTCTATAGCTGTCTCGTTCACATCCTTCCAGAACATTCTCTCGTGCTGTCTCTATCTAATAGTGCTTTCTCTTTCACTCCTATGGGGAATTTAGCTATATACCGATTTGTACTTGAGAGGCCCAAAAGGGGTCCTGAAAACGCCTGAAAACGGGTTTTCAGGTTATTGCGCCATCGGATAGAGGGTATCCTGAAACGGCCTGAAAACATGTTTCAGGCGCCTGAAAACGACGGTATCTGGGGTGAATATTTGATTTTGTAGTATGTGAAAGAGGACCTTCTGAAACGGCCTGAAAACGCATTTCAGCCTGCTGAAAACGCTTCTAACGTGTCTAAAATCATATTTGTAGTTTTTATCATGCCACCGGCGTAACAGTACCAATATATATGTAAATTGCACTTTTTAGACGAGCGCTGTGATGCCGATATAAAAACGTTTCCAACTTAAATTAACCTTAAATACTTAAATGACTGTTGATTTGCCTTTCCTCAATCTGGTCTTAGATATTTTAGAAAATTAGCTGCCTTATATGAGTTATATGTCACAAAATAATAGTTGTAATTAACAAGACATTCGAACCCTTGGATTATTAAAACACTCACAGCATGCACCCCACCCAGTAATAGTCAATTACAAATGACTATTAGGTAGGTACTTATTAATGGTTATCGCAATTCACAGAGCCTCATGATTGTCAAATACTCCATAAAACCCTCCGCATGAATGCTCAAGCCTGAAATTTACAGTTAAATACTTACAAAAGTTTAACTGCAAAAGACTATTCATAAATTTAGTCGTAAATTGTCACGATTTACAATCATATTTATAGTTTACCGTAAAGTCTGGTTCTACTTTACTGCAAGTACAGCGGATTGTCGTAGTGCAGCGGCGTGTATGCGCATTAACGGATTTAATGTGCTGTAAACAATAACGTTACGACTACAAAAATCAACCGCCGATAATTTCTCACGCATTTTGCTAAATACCTATACTACATACATACATAAGCAGTTTATATGTACCATGACTAGAAAATCGACTGCTCTGATGGATCGTCACATGTGCAATCATTTCATCAATTTGTGTAGATATGTTGATATCTCCGTTCTCACAAATATATAGGTATGTGAGCCTTTTTGTCGCATGTTGTCGCTTACCACAAGGGCGAAATTAGCTCGTATCCAAAAGTCCTCTTGTCCTTCAAGTCAGAGATAAATCAGGACGTTTTACATAAAACGCTCACATGTAAATGTATGTTTGAAATGCATGGAGGACCTGATACAAGACAGGGACCAGCATAAGATTTTAAAACGACGTGGGATAGTGATCGATGCCTGACGACAATCAACAACTTTTACTTTTTAATGAGTAGTTAACTTAATTAACTTTCGAATTTAATGAAATTAGAGATGTGTGTAACCTCCTCTTAGATACCAATCGGCCCTTTTAAACAGGTGTCTAATCTAATTGGCATAGATTAATTCCAAGGTGATTAAATTAATATACACGGTAGCACTTTCACCGCTCAAGAGTTTGAGTGTCGCTGCATCAGTCACGGTATTTGCATGGCGAGATGCTTATCTGACAGCTCGCATTATTGACCTAGTTATGTAACCAGTGGACGTCAAACTTAAGAGCAGCAGGATGTGATATGCCAATCTGTTTAGACACTTATAAAATGTCATAGAAGTATAATAAGTAGGAGTGTACCCACATATATTTGTCTGTAGTTTCATTGAATATTGATCTATTTTGAAATTACACAATGAATTCTGAATACTCATTATCGAAGTTATGTAGAGTCGCCATCAGACATATCGGGTGTTCAGGGTGCTCAAGGCTTAGACTGCATGGTCAAATATTTTGGAAAACCGTAGCCACTACGATATATCTGATGGCGACTGTACAAAAATAATATGAAGCTTTGTGAGCCTCAGAGCAATGTTGCAATTGACAATCGCGCGGAGGTCGGATAGCGGAGATAAGATCTAACCACGGGCGGTTATCTCGCCAATAATTAATTTCTGAACTATGGCACCTGATGCGCAACTGTTGGATAACAATGGCGAAACGGAAACCCCGCAGTTGAAGCGGCTATGACGGCGCAGGATGAAATCTTCTATCAAGACGGTTATAATTGAATTAATAAGTAGATAAATAAATAGGAAATCACGAAATAATTTTCATGTGCTTGCAACCACTAGCGTAGAGTTCGAAACTACTCGCACTAGACCTTACTGGCTCCGTGTCAGTCGAACTGAATTCGATATCTGGTAGTCTCACTCTACTTAAAAATAAGTGACAATAAAGTTATAATTATATGTATATATATTATTTAATAATTTGCGGCACATGCTTTAACATGAAAGTGGTGAGATGATATTTATTAATTCATCTTGGCTTAACTTATCAAAAGCGGTTTAAAGTAAACAATAGAAATTGCGCATATTGTATAAAATACTTTCAGAAAGTATCTAAGTTGTTAAACTTGTAGGTACTGACTAAATATTGAACGGCACGTAGGCACGGGTAATTCAGATACAAGTACTGGCTCAGTGTCCCTAACTATCGGCAGTTCACAAATGTATTCACGCATAATTTACAGATTAGCTAAATTGCGAATTTCCAGTTAGTACATAGTTTACAATGGGGTTGCAACTAAACTTTCGATAACACTATCTGAGTTACGGCGTTGACAAGGACGTTAGCAAATGAATTCTAAATTCTACAAGACGTATTACAACACTATTCAAACGCTTACATCCGATTTAACCAAAACCAGGAAAAATGAATTCAAATGATGGTTCAGATATAAAATTTAACTTTGAAAGAGATAGGTATGTAAGCGATTTAATATTATATGAAATCCATGCGTTACTTTTGAAACTTATGATACCTTAAAAACGAAAAACCTTTAATTACGTATATATGCACTTTTTCATACTTTGTGTTTTGCTATAGAAACACAGCTATTGAACATATTCCACTTATTACTTCTAATCTATTTACTGTTTTGAGTCTCAAGATACAGGCTCAGCCTAGTTTGAGACTCTTGGGATATCTTTGTGATTATTGTTAATTCGTTTAATTACTCAATAAATTATTCTTATTCTTAAATACCGTGAGAAATTACCTGCCATTGCCAGAATTGTCCAACTAGGCAACTTTGTAGCTTTCAATACGCCATTAGATCAACCGATGTATGGGTCTCTATTCACCCATAAAAAACAATATCATGTCGACGCATAGCCATCTCACCGGACCTTAATTACCAACTGAGAACACCTGGTTGTAATCGTAAATTGAACTTTAGAGCAGAGGCTTAAGACAGTATTTACATTATAGGTGATGAGTTGTAGGTATAATAAGCGGGCTTAATAAATGATCGTGGTGTTAGATGGAATGCTGTGAGGCAACAGAACTTCGGGTAGATTGTTCCAGTACGGCTTATGAGGAAATTGCCTTTATGGATTGTGAACTTGTAAATAGTTCAGACAAATTTACGGGATTCGGCTGTTAAGAATAGGTAATTCAATTCTAAAAATGAAATTACCACAGTTGATTCTTATATTAAATGCTGTATATTATAGTGTCTAATGTTTGGTCCTGAATAGCAATGTACAAATTACAGAACATTCTCAAAATTGCGGGAATATATACTAGAATATATACTCGGAAATTTCCGAGAATATTCAAGAAAATTTAAGAGTAAGTTCTCATTGAAAATGCGTCCATAAGAACTTATGAAAAAGTGTTATAAATAATATTGTATTTCACAATTGAGTAAACAAGGCATAAAATATATACCTTAAAAGGCCTGTATATACAATGGTTTTGGTACGATTAGATTGCTTGTAAAATTTAAATTGTTGAGAACATTCTCTATGCCAGTTCTTTTTTTTTTTTTTTTATGTTGGCACAACAAAGTGGCTCCACTCCACCTGATCGTAAGTGAAAAGTAGAGCCCAAATCGCGGCGGTTTCGCAACTTATGAAACTTCTCCTAGGTACCTTGCTAGTCCTGAATATTATTTGACATAATACCTACGTCGTTTTCTAATAAGCGTTATAGAATAACAATAGGGAAAAACTAACTCCACATGCGCAGTTTACTATAGAGACTATGTCTGAAGGCCCCATTCTGCGTTATGTTGACATGGTTGGTTGATGGAATTATTTACAATTAATACGGTGGTACAATCAATGTTTTCATGTTATTATCTAATTTCAAGAATATTCGAATGAGTACAATAAGATTAAAAAAATAAGCAACTGTACTTCCCTTTTCTACAGGGTGGGCCCTGTAACTAAAGCAAAAAATGAAACGGTACACTAATAACCCAATAAATAGTCATAATTTAATAGTTAAATTTTATGTACTTTTACTGCAGTCGACTTATACCAAAAAAGTTAAATCGGTGTAACACAAAAAAAAATTTTTTTTTTGGTAAACCAGTTAAAAAACCATGAGTTCAAAAAAACTTTTTAGCTCATTTAGTTTTATGTCCACTGAACTACCAATATGTTTAATCATTAATAAGGTACAATGTTGTGATACCTAGATACATCACTCATAGGTCGTAATTTTAACATACTGTTTCTCCTTAATGGATAACTTTAAAACACTGGGACCTTTTGCGAATAACTAGAGGCAGTCAGAGGAGTCTTCCATTTGATTTTTTGCTTTAGTTACAGGGCCCACCCTGTATATAGGTCTTGCTCCTTTGGTGTCAATTGTATGTCTAAATTACTCTTCTCCACCTTATCCTAATAAAAAATCGTGATATGCTAACAATATCTTTTTAAGCCAATTGCATCACTTAACGTTTTTCATTCGATTTCGGGCACTCCAATTTCAAAATTTTAGATGTATATTTTCTTGCTCAATTTTATCCGCGTAAATTCGACTGGCGTTTATGTAGGTTGTTAATTAATACTTTACTCAAAACAAAGGAAGTAATAAATACTCGTATTTATTCATCATCTACAGACAAAATTACAAAATTAATTTTAATATTCCTACCGGCGCCTCATAACTTAAACAGAAAAGTGTGTATTTTTTATTATACCAATTAATACGATCAGTCTTATATTTCGCGACATTGCTAAATCTATTTTTAAATAATTAACCCAGAAATGTGAAGAATTCATTAATTTCTCTAAAACATCCGCTTTTTAACGTCTTAATTAACATCAGCTGGGTAAAAACAAACTCTGTGAATTCACATTTTACTTTCCGCTGCTGATATCTACGTTTCCTTAAGTGATTAAGTACTCGTTAGAAAGAAAATTGAAAAGTTTCCGACGTGAAATTTGAAGTCAATCTTACAATATGCAATTTGTAATCTCTTTTCTTTACTTTTTATTTGAGACTTTTATAGTGCCAATAAGGAAGAAGAATATTCTACACCATGCTCATGAAAATGCGAAACTGTAGATCTACGTACATTACCATATAGGTAATACATATAATATAATATACAGGTAAGACATGTTTAAAAAGCTACCAACATTCAATTAAATGAAGTAAGTAAATGGTACAACTTACTGATCGGGTAAACATGTCATTAAATATGTATGTACACATACAAAAAAAACACTGAAGAGTACCTAGTCAACAGTTATTCGTTTTTACGATTGTAGCGACATGCACTTGGCGTTGTTGTGACAGATACAACTATATTAATAATTAACAATAATAAATAACTCTACCGTTTAAAAAATGGACCGAATGCTTTGTATTTATCGTTTAATTTATTTATATACTTGGCAAAAGTACTGTCCCTACCCGCGTAGCAAGACGCCATTTATCGAGCTACCTACGCACTTACATCGTTGTCAAAACGTGAAGATAATCAATACACAGGACACCATCATAAACCTAGACCCTTTAGTTTAAATATTAAGTTTAAGTAAGCTTTGTTTAAATATTTATGTAAAACATTAATTCAACATGTGCGTCAAAATCGTCAAATGGCGTTAATTCTGACTTTAACTCTTAAGGATAATCAGTTTTTCCCATTATACATTCATATTATATTATATTTCGAAAGCTAGTGCTTTGGAAAATATTACATAGTCACTAAACAATGTATAAATGGAATTTAGATTGGTAAGCTTGTACTCTCGGTGCCTACATGAAGAATTATTTAAATAAATTGTTTAAACATGAACGAGTATAATAAACTTTCCATGTATAATACAAATCTAATTGCATAGTATTATCATTAAAAGCAATACGGTATTCCTTATCTTAATAGTAAAACCGTGCTGGTGCAATTTCCGCAAATAATAAAATCACACCTAATTTGACGATCTTCAAATGGCCATACGTCGGCGAAAGTAGAACACAACCGGTTGGATGATACGTTCAGAACTAAAGCTGCGCAAATGTGTTCCTTTTGCAAACAGGGTACGGTAGCAGTGCGAAAAACGATAGGTCTAATTGATTTGGTAATCAAATATTTTGCATGTTAATAGCTTTTCTCTAGACGTTCGTATGAAACCTGTATTCAACCTCGTATTTTGTCAAATGCTAGATGGAATCCGTGTATCAACAGACTTGATTTTATAAAGAAAGAAAGAAACCAGTGACAAAAATTATAATATAATAATCACAGTCACAGTAGGTCACATGCTGTTTGGTTAAAAACATATAAAAGTTAAGTAGGATGCGGTTTTTTTGGTTTGGTTGATATACTTGTGATTGTAGTTCACGTCGAAATAACTCATTTTAAGACATTAGAAACAAAACTGCATTCACGTGAACTGGTAACTTTCACCATACGGGGATTTCTACTGAGTAATAAGGCACATATGGATTCGGCCACGAAAATATATTTGCACCTTATTTATTGCAGTATGTAAAGTAAAAATGTAGAGACACCTCTTTGTAGTCAACTGTAAGTTGTTGTACGAGTGTCTTAACTGTGTATAAGTTACTGTACTATTAGTACTGATAAATCTGTACGAATAACTTCTGTGTCTACATAATTATGTGCAGTTCTCAAAAATAGATACGTATGTGACGACTGATTTTTAACATTCTGTTTTGTTAGATATACAATATATACATGTGTACAAATAAATACAAGTTTTCATTTCCTCATTAAAGTCAATAGCGTGTAATGATACAATTCTATAGAAATGTAAGTAACCAAGTACTTAATACTAAATTTAAAATCAATACATCGTTAAGGGCCTGTCATAGTATGAGCGAAGCTAAAAACCAGTCTAGCCTAAAACCTCGCCGCCTGTGGAGAGCTGCAAATACTTTTTATCGTGCGCTTAAGCAACATAGAGTAAAAATGTGCAGAGAAAGGCTTCTGTTGAAAATGTCACTTATATTTATGGAATGGCAGTATAAATAGTGCGGTCAGTTGTTTATTACAGACGTACTCCGCGTTATAGGTAGAAATTAAGATATATTGGTATTCTGTTTTAATTAGTTTTGGATGACGCAGTTTACAAGTATAAGAAACGACAGTTCAGACAGCATCTGTGTTTCTGTAAGTCATTTTTAAAGTAGACGTTTTGGCAGAAATTAAAGATATTTTACATAAAACACACTAAAGGAGGAATACAAAAATAAACTTTTATCTGATTCCCGCAGAGGACACCATAATAATTAGCCACAAAAAGGTTACCTGATAAATTATCAAGAATGTATTCTAGAATTTAACCAAAAGGTAAGAAAGTATTACTAAAGTTAAATAATTAACCAACCAAAAATTGTAGTTAAAATTACCTCACTCAGGTTTTGTGATTTTTTGAGATATCCCTATATTTGACGAAAGTAACCAAGTTGAAGCTCTGTAGTGTGTACTCTGTGATCAATGCCCGCGCAGCCTTTTACGCTGCAGCGTCATGTTTATTTATTGTGGAAAAAGCATGTCTATTAGCAGAAAAGTGCGCGCTTGATATCACGACATTACTTCTCCGTCAGTTTTAGCAAATCCATACATTTTATAAATATATTAGAAATCAGTGTTTGGCATTAATTAAGCACTATGTTCATACTAATAGTTTCAGGATAATTATTAGGTCCGCCACATATAGAGACCATTCTTGGTTAAGAGAAAAGCTTTATGTAAAGCTAGTATTATTTTTGGCATTCTACAAATTGGTCATTACAAATATAACGATTCGTATCGTAACAAGTAGATAACATCTTCGAATTTGTACCTTTGGTTACGTTTTAAATAAATATGAAATAAAACACGAAATTGGGACTCGATTATGCAGAAATGTCGCTTTTATTATGCCTTTGCCTGTGTGTGGTTTTTTATCTGACATTTTTCTTTGACCGACACAAAAATGTTAGTTACGAAGAAACAAGTTAAGTAGTATAAAGTGATATTATGATTTTTAAATAATTGATAAGCCGGATGTCCACATCTCACATTAACTATACAGTTTCAACTCCACAACACACTCGCACAGATGGGCTTGGCGTTGTTGTCACAGATACAACTATACATAATATCACATATATTTATATTGCAATACACATATCGGACGACGCGTAATTGTAGGTCGCTGAAGTGACAACGAAAGTGCTGGTTGAGTCGTTACGCTTAGTTGGTGTTCATTTATAATATTTTGTCTTTGGAGTCCTCGTTATACACCTTCCCAGTGTAAAAAAGAAATATCACGAAAATATGCAATTTTACGGTAGTTTAATTAAAATAATTCGTTCATAATAGTGTGACTTCTTAAAAACGAAAATCTAAATATAATATTTCATAACATAATTGTACTTGATAATTAAGACTTAAGATGCACCTTATATTTTCATGTTTCTTTTTTTGTAGATTATTTAATGTGATACTGATTGTTTGCCTGAAACACAGGGTTTACCCTAGATCAGGCACATGTAATCTTTGTTCTTTTAATAGTGAATACAAATAATTTAATACTACTTATATAACATAATCAATAATATAAAAAAATACATATAAAATAAAAGAACCTACAAATAAAAAATCTCGCCCAAATCGCTGCCAATGGGCAGTGTGCCCAGAAGGCTGGCCGCATTGCCACGTTGTATGGCAATGCTTATTCGCTGAGCGAAATATTGACCAGCCCTCTGGTCACCAGTGGCATCGATTAGTCGTGAGGCTATGCCTCTGTAAAGACGACGCGCATTGGGTCCCCAAGGCCCCAGCGTTTCGACCCCAAACGCCTCAAACATATAGCCACTGCCAAGGGTTGCATATTTGCGGCGTTTGAGGTCCTCCGCTGTGGATGCAGCACGGCCAGCACTATTGCTAGTGCCTGGAAGGTGGGACGGCGCGAGGGTGTCTACACATGTAGCGTCCCATACCAAGGGGCGTCCCATCTTCCAAGGCACCAGTGTCATGCCGTCGGGCCTCTTGCCATCGTCCCTCGCCAGCCCAACGGGCTCCAGGATGGCGGGAACTTTCACGCTGACAAGGGCCCGTCGGATAATATCATTAATGCTGGCGTGCCGAGGTATGCGCCCGGCGCTCCGGCCGCAGGAGAGTCCGTGGTGACCCAGGCGGTCGACCATGGCTCCGCATTGGCAGCGATGTGGGACGTTTGTTGCTGCCCCTATGCGCAAACTAGTCGCCAGACGGAAGGTGCAATTATCCAACAGCGTACCTATGGATGACGAGGGAAGAGCTTTTAGCCATAGACCCGCCTCCCATTCCGCAGTCGCAAGAAGACGAGCTCGATCTGTCGGACAAGTTGACGTATCGACAAGATTATTCCGCACTAGTCGACAGAGCGGCTCGTCCCATTGCCTCTGTGAACAAGGATTGGCAGGCGGGTCAGTGTTAGCGCAGGTCAGTAGCCAAACATTCTTGGCCTCAGTGCAATGCGCAGCCTCCATAACCCCGAGAGAAGGAGTCAAAATATTTGCGATTAGAGTCTGAGCGCAGTGCACTGAGGACAGAAAGGCAGGAAGAGATATGCTGGAAATTTTGCGGATACCCAGGCCCCCGTGCCGGATAGGTAGAGTGGCCTGGGTCCAAGATTTCTCATCGAATGGTAAATTGAAAACGAGGCCAAAGTTTCTTGTATTAAAACGTCAAGCTTCAAAAGCAGATTTGGATGCTTCCAAAGATGACTGCTGCGGAGAACGTATGTAAATTTAGGTACGAAAAGACAATATCGAATTATAGTGTAAGCGGTATGCATGTTAATTTTTAGTAGGCGTTCCGAAACAGAATTAAAATTTTGAATTTTGTCACCAACATAATCATCAAACGATTGATCTAAAATGGGACAGCCTAGGAGGTGAAGCTGATTTTCACTAACAATTTTGATTCCGGGGGCTACTTTTGCAAAACTTTCCTCTATACATTTGCTGTCGGTTGAGGTATTTAACAAAAAAAGTTCGCATTTTGAAAAATTTAAGGTCAGGCCAATAGATTTAAATGCAGATGTCAATTTTTGTAGGTCGTCCAAAACAGTATCTACTTCACCTCCTAGTGTGCCGTCATCTAAATACCACAGATTTAATTTGGAATTTAGACTTGTAATGACAGGGTTTTGATTTGTACCACAAAAACATATTGTAGAAGTAGGTTCATTATTAAATCTGTAAAGGTACCTTGATACTTCATAATGTAACATTTTAAATAAATTGAACGCACATGAATATGATGAAATAATAATAGGCCACAAGCTAAGCACAATAATTACGTTAATACCATTAATGGCAGAACACGCGTGTTCCCGCTTTGCTTCTTAAGGCATTTAATTACTTGACTTAATTGATCGTATGAGAGGAATAAATAGACGTGTTACATTATCAATGTGGTTACCAGTCAGTATTATATAAAAAGCGCGCAAAAGCGTTAGATTTATGATTGCTCTACTCGTTAACATTACCTACTCTATTTCACCTTAAACCTGAAAAATTTCCGACGTAAATAGTTCGTACGTATTTATATAATAAAACGTGATATTATTTATTGAGACATATAAATAATGTTATATTCTAACATAAACTAAAAAATTTAAAAAAATACTAATTATTACAAGTTAGGAAATATTCATTACCTACTAAACATAATAAAAATGTATGAGTTTTTATGATTAACACAATATGTATTTAATGTTCATCAGCATCACACCTGCATAAAACACTGAAACAAAACATATGCAAAGAAATAACTAGGTATATTCAACCATTATGTCAAAATATAATAAAATTAAAGTTCCCTTCATACGAGTAGCATGCTGTTAAATATAATATCAAATGTCAATTTATCTTAAAAAAAGAAAAACATAAAAACACAAATCCTAAAGAAACATAGACGAGCGATCTCTTCCAAACTACCTTTAGTGCGGGTAGTGACGTCATCAAAAGTAATTTTTAAATGAGTAGATGTAACCAACATGTAATATTGGTAAAAATATTCTTACTTTCAATTACACATACATGTGATAGCCATAAGTTCTAGATAAACATTAAACCTTTTTTATCCGCTTTCTTTTACATACCAGGAAGAAACGTGGAAAGCGTGCATCAAACACGTTATTACCATTTCTTACATCGATAAATTAAAAAACGAGCTCTACATACGCAAATGAGACTGAAATGGCAAAGGTTAATAACGAGTCTAAACAGAACCACATTCCTAGTTCCTAACACTCATGCCTCTGAATAGGGAAGCAACATATTAGTCAAATGACTTAACCAAAAGAGGAACAGCTTCTTATGTCTACGGTCCAAAATGGAGTTCGTGGAATATTGTGCTATTTACAACCGTTCTACCAACTTTACAGACATTGGTTTATGTGTCATTACTATCATTTACCAAATCAGTGGATTTGACGAGAAATACCTTACATAATTTTCTAAAACATACCTACTTCTGTAAAAATGTTAACCTTTAGCAACCAAATTATGTCATCACTCTCAATCAGACCGAACCTAACAACTTGATTTAAATAAAAGCTTTTACCGGATTTAAAAAGACCAATACAAATTTAATCGCAAAAGATTAAAGCTAGCAATATTATCGTTAATACTTATTGACAGGGGCACCTCTGTCGCGGGAAAAAAACACAAAACTTAAGATGCAGGGTATTATATGGGTCACTTAGGGGGGTATTGACCCTTCATTTGCATATCTTTTGATCTTTGGATGTCTTCGGTTCGGTCCGGTAGAATTATCGCTATTGCTTGTGGAGATAGATTCGATCTCAGGATTTTAGTTAAGATTAAACTTTACAAAAAAGTCATTGTTACTTATATTATTAATAAGTCAAATTTGTATAACATTTAGTTTTAATCAATGGTATTTAGGTAATTATATAATTTGGCAGACAGTCGTTAAGAATACTTTTCTCTTCTTCCTCGTTCCCTCTATGCTGAAGATCGCGACCACACGTAGCTTGCCTCCATAGAGTGCGGTCATAAGCCATTTGGACTGCAAGATGCAGGCTGCCGCCAGCGGACCTTCTTATTATGTCAGACCATCTCGTACGCGCCGCATACCTAGCTCGTTTACCATTCATACGGCCTAGGATCATATGCCTCTCCACGTCAAGTATAGGGACGACGACGTTCCTTCCCGCTACCGACCGATTCTACCAACCATTACGATGAACTTTCAGTATGGGACCAACATCGAAATACATATAAAAAAAAAATTAACCCCTCATACAAAGTGAGTGATTAGTTAGAGTTCAATAGTATGGAAAAGTCAATTTTCCATGTACGCTTTCGATGTTGGTCCCATACTGAAAGTTCATCGTAATGGGTCGTAGACTCGGTCGGTAGCGGGATGGAACGTCGTCCCTTTCCACCCTGTAGAGCAGTAGGTGAATGTTCGAAAATTCTTAGGGCTCGTTCCTCACATGTTGTGGAGAGCCGTATGCAAATATTAAGTTCCTCTAAGATTGAGATGATCGTTCTTCTTGCTGTCCATGGTATGCGTAAAAGTCTTTGCCAACATCTCAAAGGCATCAATCCTTGCCGCGTCAGACTTCTTAAGGCTCCACGTTTCTGCCCCGTATACTCGTATACATATTGAAAAAACGAGGGCTCGGATCTAAGTACCCCGTCGCATGCCATTCTTCCAAATCTTGTAGAGGTTATCCATAGCACTCTAACTACTCTTAGCTATTCCCACTCTGCGTCGAATGTCACCAATGTGATAGCATTTTACCCGCACTGGTTATCAGGGACCTAAGATATATAAATTCATAGACTTTTTGGTAGTTGTCGGAGCATGTTTGCTATGTCCACTACCATTACTTTGGTCTTTGAGTGATTAATTTTAAGTCCCAGCTTCACACTGCCTTTTTCAATTCTCTTCAGATGAACCACCACTTATTTTTCACTTATTTATGCAACTACTTACTGTTGTATCGTCTGCATACCTCAGGTTATAAGGAATAATATTTTTATGGACTTTCTTCAATGAATCGACATGATTTATTCAAAGTTTGCTAAAGCATTCTAAGTATCTTGTTTTCTTAATCCATTATAGATTGTCCATAAATTAAATATATAAAATGGCGTCGCTTTATAAATATTCATGCTAATTAACGGAACATCAAACTTGGGCGAAGAACATTTAGATTTTTGGT
>JALPQI010008357.1:0-48096 GCA_025490895.1 Thaumatotibia leucotreta | reverse complement strand
TTTTGCCGTTATAAAAATACTACCACCGAGCAAAATACGTTTCTCAAGCATGTTTGCTCGTGAATGGCCCGATTTTCTCACCGGCCGCCGATCGATGACGTCATGCGTCTGTGTACAACTGTTTAAGCTTGTGTGCATAATCCAAACACACACATAGAAATAATTAACGTTATCCGTTGAATCATCGTGAAAGTATAGTGCCGCAAAGTTATGTATGCGGGTGGCTAAAATGAGAACTAATCGTTTCTCTACTAACTTCACGTCAAGTAATAGATGTCAGCGCCATTTTTACAGAAAAGAGAAATTTGCAGGAGAATAATCTGCAGACGGAGACGGACTGACCATACACAGGTCATGCATCTACATAATTGTATTTTTATCTATATTTGGCACAATTATGACGATGAAAATACTTGCTGGGTCGAATTATGATACAAAACCTGTTTTGTAGACGATAATTAATACTGCTATGCTACGGGATAAAAATGATAGGTACAAAAAAGTATTAAGTACCTACCCATTACCTACCTACATATTAAAAGTAATTAGGATTCGTTTTTTTTCAGTGAACTATTCTGATTTATTTTGGTGATATTCATTCCTTGATATGGAACTATTAAATATGAATATTAATTAATATAAATACCCTAGTATTCTACTGCCGCTCCCACAGTCAAACTGTTGTAACAGTTTTGTGGGACTATATTCTAATTTTTTTTAATTAAAATTGTGTCAAGTAATTCAATAAATATATAATAACAACTAAATACTTGTAATAATACCTACCTACGCCATTAACATAGTAAGTATGTACCTATTAATTTGACCTAGCTAGTTTATTCAGTTAGGTACGGTGCTAATGGTTATACAGTGTGTAAATCTAATTCGGGCAATAAATTAAAGCAGGTATCGTATCATAACTTATGATATAAATTTTGCTTAATGTGAACGCAGTTTTTTTTCCGCACACTTGCTTTCTAAGCGCGCTATTGCTTGTATACGTCGCGACAGCTATAGATAAGTGAAATTCCTGGAAAATAAATAAAATAATAATAATAAAAAAATAGTCTTACGTAATAAATGAATGGTCCCTTGTACAGTGGCCCTCAGATACCTACATCGGACCGGCCCGGATGCTCAATAGTAGATTGTTAACCAAGGGCGGAAAGGAAGCCATTTAACCTAAGATATTTTTGCGCTCGACCGTAGGCAGAGCGCGAAAGGTCCAGGGTTAAATGGGTTCCTTTCTTTCCCCGTGGTAAGCACTCTACTTTTCATTCCGACTTTGAGGAAATTAAAACAGAAAATAATTATTACGTTTTCTTATCTAATGCTATTGCACTTGTCGGTTGACCAAACTTTTTAATACAATATAAAAAGAAGGGTATAGGTGTCATTATGGTTTTTGCTAGGGTCTTGCTACTGGCCATTCTACCAATAGAGAATTTTAGCTTTTTTACTTACTTAAATTCTTCCCACCCTAGGGGAGGAAAAGCAATTTTCCACCCGCTTACCTACCCATGAAAACTCAACTTTCTGAAAAGGAGAGATGAAAAATATCTGAGAATGCTATCCGCCGCTGCGCGCCGTCCGTAGGAGTAGAGCCCGCTTCAGGACGCTTAGCCAAGTTGCCAATCGCAGCTTACGCAGCTAACTGTCTTTGTCGCTCTAATATGAAAGAGTGACAGAGAGGGAAAACTACGATACGCTACTAAGCGCTAGCGCTTGGCAACTTGGCTAAGCATCCTGATATATTTGTGAGCACCCTGGCCTCTCCGCAGACGCGGATCCACCGCTGATCCATGACTTCCTTCAGGAGGGGGCATTGATAGCTGATTGGCTATGACATGATAGTATTTTATGCTTAAAACAGCACCTAGGCATACCTAATGCCCGGTTCACATTCCAGTCCAGTGATCCAGCAGTCTAATCCAGTCCAGTGCTGGACTGGACCATATCGTTTACATTACTCCAGTATTTTAAGAGTAGCTGGATTGGAAACATCGCTGACAATGATCTAGCACTGGTTTCGAACTGGAATGGCTGTCTACATTATTCCAGTGCCGCTGGATTGGGTGAGCTGGAATGAAAAGTTGACGCTCTTTCCTATCACTGGACTGGAATGCTCACTGGAATGGGTGCATTCCAGTGTCGGCTTACATTATTCCTGTAGCATTCCAGTACTGGATTGGATTGCTGGACTGGAATTCTACTGGAATAATGTGAACCGGGCATAAGTCTAGTGTCAGGGTTGGGGCAAGTGCCCCCTCCCCCTGGATCCGCGAATGCCTCTACGGTATAATCCAATTTTGACTAGGTACCTACGCTTCATCTAAAGAGCAAACTTACCTCCCGACTTATCTAAGGGGAATTCCCTGAAAATGTCGGGTATGAGAATTTTTTTTCATATTCTTCATAATACCCTTCTTCAACGAAGGCGTCATCGGCGTGACAGAGACTGCTCGAAATTAAGATGATGATGATAGTTTGTTTGTGTTAGGCACTGGTCTCACCTCCAGCTACTAAGCTATGAACTATCGGCTATAAACACGAACAAAAGATACGCACTCTCGTGTAAATAAAAGAGACACGGTGATACTCGCCCGGCGGTGTCTCTTTTATTTACACGAGAGTGCGTATCTTTTGTTCGTATTTATAGCCGATAGTTGATAGATGGCGGTGAGACCAGTGCCTTATGAAAGTTATGAATCTGCGATGCTTCGGATTGGATAGGTTCTTCGGCCCTACCACAAACTCCGAAGTTAGCAAATTTCGGGAATTTGTCTCTGTCACTCTTAATGATGCCTTCGTTGGTGTGACAGAGACAAATCCCCGAAATTTGCGAACTTTGGAGTTCGCGGTAGGCCATCTTACATCTTACCCTAAGGCACTGGTCTCACCGCGAGCTACTAAGCTATGAACTATCGGCTATAAACACGAACAAAAGATACGCACTCCCGTGTAAAAAAAAGAGACACGGCGATACTCGCCCGGCGGTGATAGCTGATAGCTCCAGACCAGTGCCTTAAGCCGCGTTTCCACTTAGTGTTCTGAGCGGTGTACTGTACGAAGTACCTAATGTTTGAGTAAAATTTATATGCATGTTATACAGATATACAGTGTGTAATACAGGCGATCAATTAAACCAGGCATGGGATTCATTAGTGTAATCATGGATTATAAGGTTTTTTTTTAAATTACTCTCAATTATGACCCCACAGAATTTTTTGAAGATTATCGTTGCTGCAATGTAGGCACGAACATTTTTTTTTTGTTGATATGGCAGTTATGTCTTCTGCTTATGAAATTAGATTCTGGCTAATGAAATATTGCCCCAACTTTTGGCGGGAAATTCAAAAAATCTGGGGCTTGTCACACATCCAGCCCTAGATTTTTTGAATTTCCCGCCAAAAGTTGGGGCAATATTTCATTAGCCAGACTCTAGCTGTCATCGAGTCTTTAACTCGCGTATGTTGCTCTACATTGCGCGCCGAATTATTTTGTATGGAAAATTTTGTTGCTCTAATTTTAAGTAAAAGTTATTTGAATGTACTAATTATGTCGTAAACAAACTAACACCGGTTAAGAGCTTCGCCCGTATAAAGGTGCGGTTAAACTAAAAGAGCATTCGCTGTTCTAACCTCCCACTCTACGAAATTCGATCGGTACACAAAATGTGATTGGTTGATTTCTTAGAACGGGCGCTAGAACAGCGAATGCTCTTTTGGTTTAAACGCACCTTTAGACTTACACCCTGTATGAACATGACGAAACTATAAGGGTTCGGTTTCGGCTAACCCTAAAATAAGGAATGTAGAGACGTCATTCGGGGATTCCCTTAAATTTATCGTAAGATCGTAACTAATGACATATCGTTATAAAAATGTTCTCAACCTTGACGGTATCATTAACTTTCATGTTAAAGAAAAATCTGTAGGTAAACCAAAAATATGTAGATAAGTATTTATTTTGACCGTTCGTTGGACAGTCAAGTGCAAAAATAAGTATCGAAAGAATCCGCTCATAAATACGTTCTTATATTACACAGAATTAGAGTGCACTGGGACATATTTTTGAACATTTTTGTGTACACCTTATTTTGTCTTTGACTTGACCTTACGCCACAGTGCTACCATCTCACCGCCCCATAGTGGTAGAAAATAATACATTGTGCATCAAGGGAGGTAAGTACGGAATTACTAACGAGAGTGTTATAAGCCCGACGCCGCTCGAGTTAGTATTCCGTGATGCATACAATGTCTTTCATCACACTTGCCGACAAAAAAAGTTTTAAGACAAAATATTATTAAATGACGTATTGACATTTCAATTACTCCCTAGGAATTTCAATTTTCTATTACTCCCGCTATGCATGCAAGCAATGGCGCGCTTAGACAGCAAGTGTGGTGAAAAATATCAAAAAGCCTCAATAACCCTTCGTTTGTTTAAGCACTGATCAGTGACGAGGAAACTATTAGAAAAAAATATTCGCGACACACGAGTAGTTAAGGGTGGGTTGCACCAAATAGTCTGTCAGCGTTAAAGCGTTCGCAAAAATGGATTGTACTTGGGAAATTTCATTATCTGCTGGGTAATGTTGATTGTCCTGTCAAGTATGAGTGGTCTGTCGTATTGAAGCAGGAAGCCGATGTGTTCGTTAATTGCAAAATAAATGAATGCCGATGAAATAAATTTCACTCTATCACTCAATTCTTATAGAATGTTGATTGCAGTAATTTTTGTCCAGAATGTTTGTATTTGTATCATATTAGCCGAAAGACGACGTCCACTGCTGAACCTATGTTCAAGGCCTATGCCTCCTCTAAAGATTGCCACAATTACCGGTCCAGCGCGAACCGTATCCAGCGGACTCCTGCGACCTTAACCAGGTCAGCTTGTGGGGGGCCTACCCACGCTATTCCTTCTGGTACGTGGCCGCCACTCGAGAACCTTTCCGCCCCAACGGCCATCGGTCGACTAGACGGACCTAATGAAACTAGGGTTTCTTGTTTAAGATGGAGCCCTAGAAAGGGATATACAGCTACAGAGTGATTCTTAGGACATGAGCAGGAGTGAACAGGGTACTAGGGACGGCCATGCTGGCCAACTTTCACTATAGAGACAATCAGTATTTCCGGAAAAAATCTCCTAATTATGAGTTAATTCATTCTTGGCTACTTATCGTTGAGGGTTTTCTCGAAAACGTATGCCACTAGTTGGCGCCACTTAGCCGTAAGGCCCCGCTAAGAAACACCTACTACACACTTACCTAGCACACTTATCTACTTATTACACTTATCTAGCTCCAAACAAAACCTAACTAGAAGGTATTTTTTAATATAATTTTATTAAATCATACAGAACATTTAAACACGAAACTATAGGCGCTCTGAGAATTTAGACAAGTTTCCAGACCTGGTGAACGTCATTTCAGAAAACCCTCATTAGACATAACTATGAGATTATTTTTTATCTATTTCTTGTTTGTCTCCTTAGTGGAAGTAAGTCTCTCAGGAAGGAACTCAGTCATCCCGTATTAAGTACCCTGTTCCCTGCTGGCTAAAGAATCAAGCTGTACCTATATTTAATTATGATGTTTAAACTCCATTCAAGTGGAGTGTGGGTACATTTGCAATAAAATCAATAAAATAGCATATCCTTTGTTTAATTGATTTCGCAAACCAAATTCAGCAGTAACCATTACACAACAAGGCTAAAAATAGCATTAAAATAAAATTGCATGTTGGGCCTTACGCGGATAGAGCTATATGAGAGATGCGTAATTTTGAAGCACGATAGTACAGTCAAGGGCATAAATATGTATACACTTTTTTATCTTATGCCGTAAAAATAAGGTGCAAAAGTGTATACATATTTTTGCCCTTGACTGTAGTAGCCGGACCATGAATAACAAAATGAGAGTGTCTACTAGAAAATTGCAATCGGGAGAGCAAAGAGCTCCTTCATTGGTTCGATCATCCTACAAAATTGCAAAAATAAGAACCACCCTAAGGTCTAAGAGCGTCTCAAAGTTATGGGACATGAAAGGGAAGTACCTTAAATATTTGCCGAAAGAAGTCTTAATGTTATTTAAAAAAAATAGTAATATCGCATTCAAGTTTTTCAAAAAATTACTTGCTTCACCGGAAATCGAACCAACTACAATTTTTTTCGAATTTTGAACCAAACTTGTTTGGTTATTCTTTTAGATTTAGATACTATGTTTCTTAAAAATAAATGTTATTTTTTATCCATACTTTCGAATGACATCATAAAATTACGAAAAAAAAAACGATGCCTAAAAAAAGCTGTTTTTTTGGATTATTTTAATGCAGTATTATTTAATTTTCAAAATAAAATAAAGTCTTCTTACAGCAAAATATCCTATCTACGATATTTAAGGTACTTCCCCTTCATGTCCCATAACTTTGGGACGCCCTGTATAGGCAAAAAAAAACTTGCCTGCCTCCTCTGGGAATCGAACCCACTGAAATATAAAAAAATAAACACCTGTTTTTATAATACCAATCTAGAGCATGCATTAGCAAATAAAGTATATTTGAAGAAAGGAATAGGGTAAAATAACTAAATTTTATTATTTAAATTGCTAGAAAAATATGTATTGCTGTTCATACCTTTAAAAATGGCTACTTGTCATACAAAATCGGTTTATGTCTCTCGGAGATATCGGATAACAAACCTATGTATAAGAAAACAGTCGATTTGAAAACCTCCTCCTCGGTTAAAATATGGCTACATTTATTTAAATATTAGTCTAGAATAGCGCCACCTGTTGTTATATTTCATCAACTTTTCTTATTAGGATCATCCAGAATATACATATTTAGGGACTTTACATTTGTTGAGTAGGTACATATAAATAACTCAAATAACAGTAATAACTGAATTAGAGTAGGCTCGAAAATGAATACAAATTGATTCAAGAATTAAAATGAAGTTTTTGTGAAACTCAATATTTTTTTTAATAAATATTTTGATTTGTTTTTTTTTTTTTCCCAAGTACACTACTTAATATGTAAATTATAAATATTGGATCGCACTCGGCTTTTACGTGGGTTCGATAAGTTCGATTCCCACCTCGGACGTTGGTGATCTTGGTCGGTCTATTTTGCTTTGGTATATGACATCCAGTATTTAGGAATACATCCAATAGGAGCAATACATAGGAAAAAATTAAAACACAAATCAAAATATTTAGTAGGTAATAAAAAAAATTTTGTTACAAAAAAACTTCAATAGATGCCAGCACCAGAAAACTAAAAGGTATTCGGATAGAAGGTGCATGCATTACATATGCATGTATTGCTTGCCCTTAGAGTATGGTGAAAGGCTGTGGAGTGGAAAAGGAGTGTGGTCAAAGGCGTCTATTTTTGTAAGGGATTGCATATACCCGAGAAAATTTACTGGTGGTTGCTAAGACCGAGTGGCCGAGCGGTACCGGAGAATTTATGGAAATAGTATGTAGGTTAATATTGAAGCTCACACACACAAGAAAATACTAGCTACTGCGTTTACTTACACAGCCTGGCCAAGTAAAACCTTCATAATTTATTTTATATTAAAAATAGTTATACTGCGACGAGTTCGTAAATACACGGCAAACACATTTCCAGAGGGAACTCTCTGAATACCTATAAGACTTGTGATATACAAATTATTTGAAGGGTCCACGGAAAGAACATGTCTAGTCAATTCAAATTACAGAGGGAAAAACCACCTTACTTTTAACAGAATAGGTGTGAATTAGCCCTCATTTTTTAAAGTATTTTATATGTTCTTTCCGTGGACCCTTCATTTACATCTCTACCTGTTTATGCATTAAAATAATAAAAAAAATATATTTCATTCGTACTATTTCGTACATAAACTACCTTAGCCACTTACAAGACGAGAGGAATTTGACATCTACTATGCAAACAAGTTTACCAATCAAGGCTACAAAATAATCACAATGGTAAAACAAAGATAACAAATAACACGATTAGATTTTTAAAGTACCATCCCAGTACGCATCCAACATGGCAAAACTCCATCCATGGGCAACAACATCCAATTTGGCTTCAAAGCACCTACAGACATTATGTAAGTAGGTACTAATTTCCAGCTGTAAAAATTGTAAAATAAATACTACCTTGGTAAACTTACACGTTTTTATTTGAAAAAGTACCTATGCTCTTTTGTAGTATACACAACAACAGCAAAGTATAAAGCTACCTTTGGGTACTTTAACAGCTTACAATGTCCACTACCTAGTCTGTCAGGTGTATCACGGCTAGTAAAATTTAAAGAAAATTACGAGGGGAATCCTCTTTTAAACAAATGATACCCAAAATCCCCGCCCGATAATGTGACCAGCGTAATACTAATAATTAGGTCTTCAATCAATTTAAGTAGTTTTAACTATAAAAATAACAATGAAATATAGGTAACCATTGCAAATAGTAATTTAGTAAATTCCTTCTTATATAATTGTTCTTCTTCTTATATATTGTTATAATTCAATAACATTGATAACATGATAAATATTGCCGGCTCAAAAAAAAGTCATATATATAAGCGAGTGGTTTAAATCAGTAACTCCACTCTGTTCAAAAGTGTTCAAGACTTGGCTCGGTGTTATAATATTTTTGCTATTATGACGAACGTATTTGAACTGTATAACACAAGCGATAGCATCATTAACGAGAGAAGTTTTAAGTTAATAAATCTAAAAGTCTTTATAGCAACAGTTATAATCACAATTGTGTCCCTCAAAATGGAGTCGAAATTTACACAATTGATTAAAGGGGTCGCAGTTACCATATTTCTTAAAACTCTAGCCGAAATAACCAATTTCAATATTTTCTTATCTTTGATGGAAACAATAACTAGCTGCGGACCTATCGTCGGCATCGTCGTTTTCCAGCCTGAAATAAGAGAAGCATTACAGCTTTTAGGAAGAAAAATACACTTGAAAGAAAGAAGAAACGTGAACACTGATTTATTTTTATCTATGGAAAAAGCGTTACAGTACTTGTCTAAAAAGCAAATTGGCGCGCTTATAACGATCGAAAGAATTATGAATTTACAGGATATAATTGAAACTGGGACCCATTTGAATGCTGATGTAACTGCAGAGCTGATTATGAACATTTTTACACCGAATACAGCGTTGCATGATGGCGCAGTAATTATCAGAAATGGGAAAATCGCAGCCGCCTCGACGTATCTCCCATTGTCGCAAAGAACTTTGCCATCCGAATTTGGAACAAGACATAGAGCAGCATTAGGTGTAAGCGAAGTGAGTGATTCTATAACGTTAGTTGTGTCGGAAGAAACGGGAGAATTAAGTGTGGCCTATGATAGTGTTCTGAGAAACAATTTGACCATTGAGAATTGTTTGCAAATGGTCAAAAGTGAAATGTCGTGGATGTGAGCAAGTTGTTAGATTGTATTAAAATTATAAACTAACCCCCTTATTCATAAACGTTTGTTAACTTAACAAGCCGCTAATAACTGCTTCTCCCTTTTGCTCTTATGGACACATTGTTAAGACCGAAAGTGACAAACAATTATTAGCGGCTTGTTAAGTTAGCAGACGTTTATGAATAAGGGGATAAGAAAGCAATGTGCCAAAACCACACAAACTTTATTAAGTAAATATTTTTATTTATGTTTTAAGTAGTAACACTACTACAAATATTAGTTGTCATAAAGCAAAAAAAACTGTTTTTACCAACGTCGAAGGTGGGATTTGAATCTATATGACATCTAATATTTATATTCATATAAGTAGATAATATTTATGTTTTCTGAAAAGTTCCCTGTCATGTAAAAAAAATTGTAAGGCCTTTATCAAAACAAAAACCATGATCGCGTTAATTGTTACGAAAGTTAGTCACACTAATTACAATGTGTTTGTGTACTCTGTCAAACAACCTTTGGGAGTACAAAAGGCGTCATATTTAAAAAATGGCACATTTTGTTGATTGTTCATAGAAACTTTGAGGATTTCGCCTTTTTGTCCCCCAAAAGTTGTTACACTAAATTGTATTTCGCAACGCATAGATTATTACGTTAAAATTTTCATCAAAGAAGCATTAACTAACCCCCTTATTCATAAACGTCTGCTAACTTAACAAGCCGCTAATAATTGTTTGTCCCTTTTGCTCTTATGGACACATTGTTAAGACCGAAAGGGACAAACAATTATTAGCGGCTTGTAAGTTAGCAGACGTTTATGAATAAGGGGGTAAGTAGGTACACATGATTTCAATCGACCCTTAAGGGTGCGGCTCCACTGACGCGGAGAGGGGCGGAGATGTGCAAAATTGGCCAATGAGATCGCATCACAGTGTTTCGAATTTTGAATTTAAAGAATGTAATTGGTCAATTTTGCACATCTCCGCTCCTCTCCGCGTCAGTGGAGCCGCACCCTAATGGTTAACGTTTGATTATATTTATTGTAGATGGCGCTACGTTACTTGCTCGATTATTTCATAGATTTAACTTATTTTTTTTATTTATTGAGTTACGTTCAGTTCTGAATCCTCAAATATAATCATCACAGCGGTTTTCACAACTTTGTTATTTTAATATTTTAAAAATGTTTTTAATACTAATATAAAATTTTGTAACAGTATTAGGTAAACTAAGTTTTTCGAATAAATAATGTGTAATAGAATAAATATTTTCAGTACACGACTAACTATTATTTAAATAATTTGGTTTGTGGCATCTCATGAGAGTTTTATACTCTTTGTTTGTTTGTTGAGTTTCTGTCTCTGATACTCCAACGAAGGCGTCATTAGTGGGACAGGGATGTATACTCTAAATTTGCAAATTTGGACATTCGGGGTATGCATACAATATACAATACAGAATTGATACTGAATGCGCCCCAACAACTTCCCACTATTTTTGTGACATATATACATACAGTCAACAACACACCTGTGAACACAGGCAAAGTACCAAAAATATGTAAACAGAACTTTATTGCCTGGACATAGTCAAAGTCAAACTATTATTTATTCAAGTAAGCTTATTAATAAGCATTTTCGAATCGTCTGACATCAAGAGAGAGAAAAAAATCTACTACTGGTTCAAACCCTACACCGTTCCTGAGAAGAACCAGTAAGAAACTCAGGTGGACTTATAATACATAAAGGTGTGTATATACATATTTCTGGCACTTTGTCTGTAGTCACAGCTGTGTTGTTGATTGTACATTGGTGGTAAATACAAAATTAAACAATGTTTAAATTATAACAAATTCTATATTCATTAATTATTAAGGATATTATTTCACATTATTATCAACAGGTATATATTAAAGATATAAACAATTTGGTTTTACAAGTATAAAACTACAACTAATGTATCGTTGATTAATATAAAAAAGGTTAAGAAAAATGTGGTTTTATAAACTTACGACTTCATTATTCTGATTGTAAACATGTTTGTATGAATTTAAGAGTTTATCTGAGATAGATAATAACTGGAGAAAGTACTTTATGACACGTAACCTTTTGACCGCCGTGAATATTACATCGGGAGTGCCCGTGTCGCCACCAATGCAAAATGCAAAATTACACCACGCATATCGAAGCTTACATATAAATAGGAGTAATTTTTACATTTAAGACCAAAATAGACCTCTCTTATTTATTAGACTCGACTAGGGCGATCAAAAGGTTCAATAATTCATTGTATATTATAGTAAGTACATCGTGCAACAAGGGAGGTAAGTGCGGAATTACCTTCTAACTAGAGAGTTAGAAGCCGTTAGGCGGAGGGCTTTAATGACTCGAGTTAGTATTCCACTTACCGACCGTGATGCATACAATGTTTTTACGTTACGCACACAAGCAATGACGCGCATAGACAGCAAGTGTGATGAATGTTTATTATATTTGTTAATTGTACATAACATGGACATAAACAGTTGATCAGTCCACAGATTGGTAGGGTTAGCATATAAAGCGAAAACATCTCGCGGCGGGAAGTCTATTTCCACATGTTTACTATGAATATGCCACGGCCGTAAGTTGACGTCTGTACATCAGTCTACATTGGGAATGGCGTTTTAATAAGAGAAAGTTTATAAAAACACTACCACAAATAATGAATTCATATACATACATAATATAGTAGGTAACATATTAGGTACACCGAGGCGAGTTTGAAACGAGGTAATTGGGATATTTACTCGTATTTTGTGATTCGTATACATCTGCAAATGGCTTATCGTTCGTTTGTTATTACCTCAAAGTATTTTTGATACCGCAAATTTGTTTCAATTGACCTCTGTTACAACTAACCTCAGTTTCCTTTCTACATTCATAAAATGTCAGACTTAGATAATTACAGCCAGAATACCTGACATTGGAATGGGACAGATGCTGACTCCCTCTAACTGATTGCATACGGTCCTTCTCTATTCTAATCAGATTTTAGTTTCAATTTATCAGTATATCATTTGGAAACCATAAGTTGACCATAGTAATGCAGAAAGCGACCAACTCAACATTTTTGTCAATGTGACTTAAGCATTGACAAAAAATCGAAGTTGGTAATTTTCTACATAACTATGGCAAGCTGTTAAAGTTACAGAAACTTCGTATTTAAGTACAGTCAATATGTATAATGAAACTAAAGATACATGATAGTGATGACAAAATGGTTTAATGTTCTCAAAGTCAGGTACAGTTGTGTTCAAAATGGCATGGACAGTTTATGAATAAATTCATACAAAATCGTCCACGCAATTCTGAACGCCACTGTACCTATGGGGTATTGTCTAATCGTCACTATACTGACGCAACCTCGGAAATACTGCAATCGATTCATGGAAATGACAGTTTTTCTTTCAATCTAAATAAGGGTGTTTTTTTATCAAGTGAATGTTGCAGATACGAGATTGTGTAAGTATCGCGGCGTAATGAAGCATGGGCTTTGTGGCCCATAATTAATTGGGCCACTATGCCATAGGTATATCAAATGCTCAAGAGTGAATCAACTTTTTTCGATCTGTTGGCTTTGTTCGGTCGATTACTAGATGGCAGCACCAACTCTCTAGCTATTCTTAGAAAACTGAAAAGTATTTTGATAAGAGGTGCATGCATGTATTGCTTGCCCTGAGAGTATGGTCAAAGGTAGTATGGCCTGCCTAGCCTTGTAAGGGATTGCATATACCCGAGAAAATTGACTGGTTGTTGCTAAGACCGAGTTCGATTTTCACCTCGGACGTTGGTGATCCTAGTCGTTTTTTTTTTGGTATATGACATCCAATATTTTCGGTCTGTTATTACTTTATTACCATGATTACGGTCTCCTGAGTAAACATGGTTATATGCAAAATTATGTTAGGTACTTAATTTATGAAAACATGCATGTAGTCCATGTTTGTAGGTGGCCCATAACGGTAAGGGCTTATTAACACCAGAACAATGCATGTTCGTATAATTTAAGTAACATAATTTTGCATAAAACCAGGGTTACTCAGGAGACCGTAATAACTGAACGAAAAAAGTTCATACACCCTCAAAATATTCAATTTTTTAGAAGTTTGCGATAGGGTTCTGAACTAAATTAATATGTCGTTTATTTTAAGGTAATGATTTGCCCACCGACGATACATTTAAGTAGTATTAAGTAGTCAAAGGACGGCATGAATCGCGTAGACGAGAGACTAATAAAGACTTGTTTTTCTGCGTCGAGACTAGCAGTCTTAAATTTTACTGGTCTCTAGCGAGAGTAAACAGACTGGTCTTATAACCACATCATATTTTAAAAAATGTTGACGCTAAGAATTAGACTCCCATAGACAATAAGAATTTAATGCTGTTTTTTTCTCCGAAATTTAATTAATCATACCATTGAATTACAGTTCATTGAATTAGGAATTCCTAGTAAAAACCTAAGTTAGCTAAGTTATTAGAGTTTTCATCGAATGTCAGACAAAAAGGAATGCTATACGTTCAGAGATTCAAATACATATATTACAAAACTTAAAATCTACTTTGAACTACAATCTGTTGAACATAATACTCATAAGATGTTAATAAACGTAACTAAAACAGGTCATACATTTTGCACATCAAGTATTATATTATAAACAGATGAAAATAGTTTCTAGAATAATATAGTTGTACCTTTACCGTTATACAGAACGAATGAATCTTCTCCTAAAGCGCCCTCTAGGTAAAAGGTCGAAAAGTATTTTGTGTTTATGGGTGAATCAACTTTTTTCTGTATGTTATTGCCATAGTTACGATCGCCTGAGTCACGCTGGTTTTAATGCAAAATTATGGTACTTAAACTATGTAAACATGCATTTTTCTGGGGTTGTTAAGTCCGGTCCTTAATGGGCCATCTACAAACAAGCACTACATGCATGTTTGCATAATTTAAGTATCATAAATCATAATTTTGCATAAGACCATCGTGACTCAGGCGACCGAAACCATGGCAATAACAGACAGAAAAAAGTTGATTCACCCTTATACAGGTAAATTCACTAAAGCTGGCACGAATGGAATGAATGAAAATAATGACATACATCATACCAACCTGTATCTACTGTCATTTTGACATCCACACATAGATACTTTCTGTCACTTACTCGATCCATTCGTGCCAGCTTTGTGAATTTACCTCTACAATAATATTATGTTGTATCTCGATTAAATGATAACTTCAACATGATAAACCTAGAAAGTATTTCATGGAATGGTTTCATGATCTTTTGTTGGGATACTGGAAGAAGCAAAGTGCATGGAGAGCAATTTAAGAAAAAGCTAAGGCACTGGTCTCATTGCGAGCTACTAAGCTATGAACTATGGGCTTGAAACACGAACAAAAGATACGCACTCCCGTGTAAATAAAAGAGACACGGCGATACTCGCCCAGCTATCAGCTATCACCGCTGGGCTAGTCTCGCAGTGTCTCTTTTTTATCTTTTGTTCGTGTTTATAGCACATAGTTCATAGCTTAGTAGCTCGCGGTGAGACCAGTGCCTAATGCTTCATACCTTATCAATATCATGGTAAGCATACGTGATCAATACATTTTAGCTAATTCACGACACCAAATCAATTTTGGGAATATAAGAGTGTTCAATGTTACATTTTCGGGGTGATTAAAATCGCGGCTTAGTGTCAATCAATCAATCAAATCAAAGTGACAAAGATCCAATTTCAAGCTGATAAATGTGCAACATGGAACCTTATAACATTCGGGTAGCGATATGTAAAACTTAGAATACTTTGTGCTCAGTATGACCTACAAATCTCATCCGTACCAATACTACATCTTAACTGTACATTTAAAAGTAAACTTCAAAAGTTTCATAAAATCTTATATAAAAAACGAATCGTTGGAAGTTCCGCTTAAAGATACGAAAACCTCTAATTTCTACACAAGACATGTATGTACAGCCCACTACAAAGAAGTTTATCCACATTTTGATTACTGCATAGTACACTTATAACACTTACTATCACATATATCAGAGGCCAATTTTTTTTGTGAAAAGTAGAGCCCAAATCGCGGCGGCAACGAACAGGAGACAATCAGTAACCTGTTAGCTGGCATTTCTCCAAAGCTTGTAACTTGTGATACAAGCGGCAGTCCTTATCTTATTAATGATGTCAAAAAGAGACTTCAAACTTACAAGCTTTTGAGAAACGGGCCTCAGAGCGGCTACGGTTCTAAAAAACATTTGAACATGCACTCTAACGGGGTGAAAATAGAGGCCTTTTGAGATGTTAGATGTTGGTTAGCATCTTAGCTGCTCCGATATATCTGATGGATACGTGTTTGTAATCGACTGTACGTATACTTGCTGCTAAACTATTTGACGAACGGCATATGGCATTGGTCTCACCGCGAGCTACTAAGCTATGCACTATGGGCTATAAACACGAACAAAAGATACGCACTCCCGTGTAAAAAAAGACACTGCGATACTCGCCCGGCGGTGATAGCTGAAAGCTACGACCGCCGACTATCGCCGTGTCTCTTTTATTTACACGGGAGTGCGTATTTTTTGTTCGTGTTCATAGCTTAGTAGCTCGCGGTGATGCCTTAGGATGGAATTCCACCTTGAAGTTATTACGTAAATAGTACGGAAAGAGCTATACTATAAATTTATAATGTGGTATTCTCCTCTCATTCCTAAGTATATTTAGTTCCGTTCCTACTGCTTACGTAAAAACTTATATGTGTAATCCATGCCTAATGCTATCACATTCACTCTTAGTGCTGACAGGTGTAACAGAGATCGTGTAATAATGTCATAGATTTGCAGCAAATATATAAGTCTAATCAGTAGTCTTATTCACTTTACAAATTTAGATTGTGGCATCGTATCTTTACAGCGCAGACATCATGGCATGTCGTAGTCCTAAGAGCAGTAAAAATTAAGAAGTAACCCCTTCCTTAACAGTACCAAGGGCGAACGAGTCAACACATGAATTTAGCGGTATTCTATGACGCAGATTGGAAATTAAACACATTTCGAATACAAGTTCCATTTACGGCGACTATATAGCGTAGTTTTCTCTTTCTGTCACTCTTTCCTATTACTGCGACAATAGATTATATCACATGGGATCACAAGGGATCAAAATGATATATTTTCGGCTAATGCGTTCATTGAAGCTCGAATGAAGCGATGGATTCCACAATAGAATCCCGAACGTAGTGAGGTACGTAGGTATGTGTCTAAAGTGGAACCCTGAGCGAAATGAGGGATTCAAGCGTTAACGCCCAAGACAAATATAATTTTGATACCGTATGACACATACCTATAGCTTTTCACACTACCTATGAGAATAGACATATTTAACATTTTTGCGCATAATGGATTCGTAATTGATTATGTACGTATTGTACGTGCTATTTATTTTCATATTCTATTGTTATTTTTTAGGCTGGCAGCAGAAAGTCCATGAACGGAAAAGAGCCACTTCGATCCCTCATGTATTCGACTAGGTGGTGTGAAAAGATAGTTCCGCTTCATTGGTTCATTCGTTCAACCGATTGGCGTCTTGGACGTCCTGATTCAACTATGCCACGATGCCCCCGCGAGAGCGGCTAATAATCGCTTTGGCATACACGTGATGATCCCAATTGTGGCAACCCGGTCTAGCCCGGATGGCACTACGTTGTCGAAACCGACCACTTTCTTACAATCTGCTAGTCGATATAGGCACTGCGGCCTTATTACGTCGACTGACGCCTTATTCGTTTGAATGACAGAGAAAAATCCTCAAAATTTACGAATTTCGATTTTCGCGGTAGTAGGCCAGAGGCCCTACCATGAACGAAATGTTGCCTCCCTGTCTCACTTACGTGCGAATTCACAAGTGCGAGAGACAGGCAACACTTCGTGGTTCACACAAGTAAGCGACGAGCTATCGGCTACAGAACAGAACAAAAGATAAGCGCTCTCGTGTAAATAAAAGAGACACTTTATAGTTCACCACTAAGCAAGTACCTACCTACAAAAATGACCTTGTGTTTTTTGTTTACAAAAGCGCTTATCTTATGTTCGTTTCTGTAGCCGATCACGGCGGAACCAGTACCTTATCATGGAATTGGCTATGTAAAGTTTTCTGAAGGTATGAATATTATATCTTTCCCTGTTCCGCTGTCTTAAAGTTCAAGAAAATGCGGCTCTTTTATTTTTATGTCCTATAATTTGTTAACAATCTTTTTTTAAGCGAGTGAGGTGACATTTGCTCAGTTTTATGGCTGAACAGAGCCTAATGCTTTCGTCTGCAACAATTACAATTAAATAGAAAAATAATATGATAGAATGACACGAGTTACATTGAAGTTGACAGATTTTTTATCTATTTCAATGTACTGATTGCTGACGAACGCATATGAGGTATACTTATGAACATGAAAGTTTATGAATAAGCAAATTTTAATTGGTTTATAAATTGTATAAAATATCAACTAAAACGGAGGAAGACTCATATAAACTATTTAAACATTTCGATTTAAGAAAGTGCTCAGCTTCATACCATCATCTAATAATTTCACACAAATTTAATTTGAGTGACATTTCTATATCACTTAGGTACAAATCATGATTATTATATTAGTATACCTTATTAATACATGTATTAATATTTACATAAATTTATAAGTTAAATCTTTGTTAATAGCTATTTCGTTACTATAATTATTACGTTGCATATACAATTTTATGTAAGCCTTTACTTTAATGTATGGTGCGTTACCCACAATCCATTTCTTATTATATGATACTCCCCCCCCTTATTGCATTTTTAGACTAATAAAATGTCTAAACCGTCTCAATTATAAAAAGTTAATTTTTCAATGCATTAATTTTCATAATAATTTTAAGTATATTCATAATCTAAGTAGTGTTTCCACTAATGACTTACCCCCTTATTCATAAACGTCTTCTAACTTGACAAGCCGCTAAGTAATGTTTGTCCCTTTCTATCTTACATACATATTGATAAGACCAAAAGGGACAAACTATAGTTAGCGGCATACTATAATAAGGGGGTAAGTTTGGCATTCACTGCTGGTCGCACTCTCAATGCATACCGCATACCAGCGGTCCGCCAGCGATGGACGTCAAACACAGTCATTAAGTCGCTTCGATAGCGGTAGAACATTTTTTCTATTTTCTATATATAAGCTAGACGTCCCACTAAAGTGCGGTTCCAACGATGTGTGAGCGAGATAGCGCAGCTATACATGTATAGGTCTGTCCCACTCGCACTCCTTCGCACTATCAGGTATACGCAACCTTTCGGTTCATACTACCTATGATAACTAGTAATGCGTTATAAATTTTCAGTCATTTATTATGCGTTGGATTTTCGAAAGCGGGCGGAGATCCTGATCAGTAGCTATACCATGAGCTACCACTACGCGGAATTACTTTATATACGGCTCACTCTCATCTCACCAATACGCTAGTACGAGCGGAAAAGAACGTTCGCGTTAATAAGGTGGGGGCAACTCATGGCAAACACACAGACCAGCGTGTTTACCACGAACTGCGGCTAAGTTTAACGCGGACATACTTTCTATCCGTCCCGCTCGTACTCGCTATTGGTGCGAGCGAGATATAAAAAGTAAGTCTGCGTTAATCTCACGTCAGCAGTTCATGATAAACACACTGGATACATTACAGTAAACAAACTGCAGAATGGTTTCAAGGTATGGGTTGAACCTTTGGTTTGAATAAGGAAGCCCATTTTACCAGCTTCATTACTGGATAGAAGCATTACATTACAAATACAATAATTTTCTATTATTTTCTTAGACAAACAAGCCTATAGATGTCGCATGGCAAAATGACTAGGGTGCTTAGACAAGTTGCCAATCGCTAACGCTTAATCTTCAATCGTAAACGAAAGGCAGAAACCTGTCTTTGTCACACTAATATGAAAGAGTGACAGAAAAGGAAAACTACGATACGCTACTAAGCGTTAGCGATTGGCAACTTGGCTAAGCACCCAATGCCACTACGGATATTGGAGTATATCAGTCAAATGATATCCTAAATTTGAATCTACAAATCAATGTGTAAAACCTTTAGGTATACGAATTATACAATGCGACGTCTTTAGGTTACAATGTTTATATTTTCTTACTAAGCGAACATATTTTAAACAGCATTAGTACGATATAAAGAGGGTTAAATACCCCTTTAATTCATACTCATTAAATTTACATGGTTCCCCTTTTTAAATCATACTAATAATGTAAATTAGCTTAGCTGAAAGTCTTATACGTTTCTAAACACCTAAAATGAAACGTGAACCCATCTAAATAATATAAATTTATATAAAAAGGGAATTCTAACCCATCTCTATGGAAGAAACAATTAATTAATAATGTCAATCGAATAAAAAAGGACTAGGGAAGATTTAGTTACTAAACATTTGTGGCTTTTCACAGAAGACTTCATTATATAGGATGAAAAAAACTAAATTAATCTTTTAATTTCGAAGTTTCGTATTCAACAGAACTAAGTTGAAAATAAAGTTTTTTTTTAGTTTTGGATATACTTTATATTTAATTCCACTAGATCTAATTTAGAAAATTTCAGTATCTCAGATTCAAATTTTCGGTCAGATCATTTACGTTCCTGTAGTTGTTTCCAATATTTTTCTACTCTTTGCCAAAATGTCCTACTCGTAGAATAGATGAAAGTGGTTATTAACTGGGGCCCATTTCTCGAACGCTTGTAACTTGTAATACAAGTGGAAGTCTCTTTTTAACACTATTAATTAGATAAGGACTTCCGCTTGTATTAAAAGTTGCAAGCAGGCTGCAGGCTTAGCACAGGATTAGTCCTAGCTCAGGACCCATATGCATTGTAATATTAATGTTGCTCTTTGAATAAATATATTTCATTTCATTTCACTTTGAACTTAAAGTGATTGATTGAAAATATGTCGCCGCGAGATAGACTAGCCATCCCACTTTCATTCATATAGTTAGTAAAAGATGGAAAATCTATCTCGCGGTGACACACTGACATACCAATCATGTGCTAAGCATAAAGCTTTCGAGAAATAGGCCACTGGTCTCTCGATGTCTTTTTAAACACTATTACAACATTCTCGCAGGGCACTATCGCTTCAATATCTATTTAAAAACCTGTAATTTGTAATTTTAGAACTTATACAGTGGCCATCAAATATATCGAACCAGCCAGGGTGCTCATAAACATCTAAATATGGCGTAAAGGTGCGTTTAAACCAAAATAGCATTCGCTGTTCTAGCGCCCGTTCTACGAAATCAACCAATCACGTTTTGTGTACCGATCGAATTTCGTAGAGTGGGAGGTTAGAACAGCGAATGCTCTTTTAGTTTGAACGCACCTTTAGAGTGCATATTCGGATATTTTTGAGCACCGTGCTGGCGACTGATCATTTTAACTAATTATCGGAAGGAATTATTAGTCAAAATTCTTTTCGTTGTCTTGTTTCATACCACTCTGTCACGCTTTTAGTTGCTGTTTCGACTCAGTATATAAAAAAAATCCGTTGCACTTGTATTTCATTTTCACGCTAGTTTTTAATCCATACATCAATTGGAAACAAAACATCATCTCATACAAAAATCACAACTGTGTAACGTTTTTAGGGACACAAAATAAGACAACGATAAGAATTTGACCCTTATGCACTGAAATTGGTTAGTTCTACGGTACGTACTAAAATAGGCAAACAACAATACGGGCCAATTGATAATGCTACTGTAGCCTATGAAAGCCTTCAACTAAATACCTACACGTGTAATAAGTATCCTCACTTTTCGTAGATCCTAATGGGCAATTTCATGCAAGATTGTAATGTAAGTGACCAATTTCTATCGTGTTTATTTATTAATTGTGCAAATTTTACTATTGTTATATATCTAGATATTAAAATGCCAGTTATGAAGATAAAACAAATAAAACATGGACGCCGCACGCCATACTAAATTGCCTTTCAAAAACGGTTCTGAATTTTAGTTGACAAGTGTCACCCCCTCTTCAATGCATCACGGTATTGAATTTTCATGTTAACCTATTAAAACTTAAACCGCCATTTAAAAATAGTTGTGATTGGTCCATCTAAGTTTTGATTGGCTATATTCTATAAACATTTGTCAAAGATGTTGCCCCGAAATATGCGTGGTGTTAAGAAAAGCATTACGTCCTGCCCATCTGGGCACAATTGAACAATTGTTTTTGGGGGAATTTTTCAGCTGGCGTTAGACGTCCATGTTATACAGGGTGTGGCCAATAATAGGAGCTTTAAATTTAAGCGATGAATTCTTGGACTATACGCAATTACCTAGACCTTATCATAATGCTTCTAAGTTAAAATGGTCGCAAGAAGATATTATAATGTAACACTTAAACTTGGATCATAAGTAAATAAACAGACGAAGAAATGGTCACTTTATTACAGTTACATGGATTTACCCTAATGTAAAAAAGATGAATTTAAATAATACATATTATCTATCCAAACCTCATACGTGTAGGGTTTAATAATTCCACCACCATCCTTATATCTATAGAGTGAACCAGGTACTATGCGTTGGCGTATTTTGTAGTTTTTTGTCGAAGATTTGTTGCAATCCAGGCTTGTCTTCTCGACATCTTTTGTGTGAATATTAGGTACCTGAAAACGTATAATTATAAAATAATTACTGCTCATCAAAGATCAAAACGATATAGCTCTCCGCATTGCTAAACAGAAGTGACAGTGGGCGGGTCACATTGCACGTAGAACCGACGGCCGTTGGGGCGGAAAGGTTCTCTAAGCGCAGTGTGGGTAGGCCCCCCACAAGGTGGACTGATGACCTGGTGAAGGCCGTAGGAGTCCGCTGGAAGCGGGGGCCGTAGGACCAGTCATTATGGCAATCTTTGAGTTTTGGCTATCATCAGCCGTGGTATATGATATTATCAGAGAATATAATGTATCAGGCAACAAGTCAGAACACTGATATAATTAATGATCTCCACGTAGATAGTCGACCATATCCATGTTACTACTAGCGTTGAAAATGTCACAAAAAAATGTTTCTTCAGGAATGTATCAGTGAAATTTAGACCTAATTCGCATTTGTTTAGACTTGCAAATTAAAGAGGAAACTTTCATTGATTTTTTTCCGTAAAACCCGGAAAAAAATTAGATGGTTGGCAGCCAAAATACTGCACCATATCGCTTAGACAACTATCTCAGACCTGATAAACATATCAACTGACCTATATCCGACGACAGGCTTAAATAATGAATATGGTCTCCTGGTTCTTCAGCAGGAAGTCGGTGAAAGCGTTGATCGGCGCTATGGCTTGCAGCGACATCTGCCCGTTGGGTGGCCAGGCCAGGTTCGGCCCGAAGACTACGGCCAAATTGCTGCTCGTCATCTTGTTTAGACAGCTGCGGTCTTGGACCTGTATAGAATTTCAATTGACTGTGGTTAAGCAGAAAATTACCAAATCCGATTTTTTGACAAAATAGAGAGAGACCAAACTGAATATTATATTGAAGCTAAATTGACAAAAGATAGTAGTTGGTCGCTTTCTGCAACTATAGTAAATATTCATTTTATTTATTGAAGGGAAACAAACAGCCTCCGTAGAATAGTTGGTAGTGACCTTGACTACGAAGCTGGAGGTACCGAGTTTGAATCCCAGCGAGCGTAATATTTGTGTATTTGTTTATCACAAATATTTGCTCCTTGGTCAAATGGTCATGGCTGTATTTAAGTATCTATATGTATCTATCTATTATACATATCTTCGCTTGATACCCACATCACAAGCTTTAATTGGGCTTACCGTGGGACTAAGTCGATTTTTGTAAGATGTCCCAAGATGTCCCTATAAATCAATATCTATTTCTTTACAGAAAAAAAAGCAGCGATAGTTATACCTACATATAAGTAAATCAGGAAAAATACTACATGGACCCAAAATTAGTCGCTTACGTATCTAAGGCACTGGTCTCACCGCGAGCTACTAAGCTACGAACTATCGGCTATAAACACGAACAAAAGATACGCACTCCCGTGTAAATAAAAGAGACACGGCGATACTCGCCCAGCTATCAGCTAGCACCGCCGGGCGAGTATCGCCGTGTCTCTTTTTTTTACACGGGAGTGCGTATCTTTTGTTCGTGTTTCTAGCCCATAGTTTATAGCTTAGTAGCTCGCGGTGAGACCAGTGCCTAACACTACTTTTCCATACATCTGCACATGACATGAGTCTTAAATATCACGGGTTAATTTTTTTCTTACCTTCCACAAGAACTGTATGATGTACTTCAAAAGCTTGTAGTTGTCAGGTGGCAACCATTCCAGGATCAGTATCTTCACGTGTCTCGGCTTGTCACGGTTAGACCACACTGCGGAAAAAACCGGGATAAGTAAAAGTAACTAAGCATTTGGCTTTGTGGTGACGGCAATAAGAATACATTTGTCCCTACCCCAACTCCTCCTGTGGTGTCGTAAGAGTCGACTAAGGGATTGAAGTGTCACTGACCATTATGTGATAAAAGATTGATGATGGGCAGCAGCGTCATCATAGTGGACACATTATTACGAATCCGCGTGCCCGGCGTGGCGATTATGGACATTTACCTCGTAATGCCTCTATACGCATAGTTAATAGCAGAGGCCTACGTCCAGCAGTGGACTATCATAGGCTGATGATGAACTAAGCATAATTAAGGTCTTCGCACATTGTAACCACTCAACGGCAACTCGAAACTATGCCAAATATTGAGCCCTATGTCCTATGTTCTAGGTTTAATTTTAAAGTGACCTTTTGTGTAAGACGTGTAGACCAGTCTTCGTACAATATATTAATATATATTTTTGAAATTAAACCTAGAACATATGACATGGGTCTTAAATTTCTTCATCGGAACAGCAGTAGTTTCTAGAAATTTCCACATATGAGTCATATGCTCATATGATACACTTAAACTGGAACTTCAGAATCTCCTCATAAAGGTCGAAGGTCAACAGCGGTTCTTCCAAGTCCCGGAGGAAGGTCTTCAGCAGGACAGCCGCGTTGTGAGTATTCCTAGAATATTCCCAAGGCTTCTAGAAATTTCCACACTTACACTGGAACTTCAGAATCTCCTCGTAAAGGTCGAAGGTCAACAGCGGTTCTTCCAAGTCCCGGAGGAAGGTCTTCAGCAGGACAGCCGCGTTGTGAGTATCTCTAGGTTTCTAGAAGTATCCACATATAAAATACGTACACTGGATCTTCAGAATCTCCTCAGGGCGAAGATCAACAGCGGTTCTTCCAAGTCCCGAAGGAAGGTCTTCATCAGAACAGCGATGTGTGTATTCCTAGAACATGCCAGAAGTTTCCGGAATTTTCCACATATAAAACACTTACATTGGAACTTCAGAATCTCCTCGTAAAGGTCGAAGGTCAACAGCGGTTCTTCCAAGTCCCGAAGGAAGGTCTTCATCAGAACAGCGATGTGTGTATTCCTAGAACATGCCAGAAGTTTCCAGAATTTTCCACATATAAATCACTTACATTGGAACTTCAGAATCTCCTCGTAAAGGTCGAAGGTCAACAGCGGTTCTTCCAAGTCCCGGAGGAAGGTCTTCAGCAGGACAGCCGCGTTGTGAGTATCTCTAGGTTTCTAGAAGTATCCACATATAAAATACGTACACTGGATCTTCAGAATCTCCTCAGGGCGAAGATCAACAGCGGTTCTTCCAAGTCCCGAAGGAAGGTCTTCATCAGAATAGCGATGTGTGTATTCCTAGAACATGCCAGAAGTTTCCGGAATTTTCCACATATAAAACACTTACATTGGAACTTCAGAATCTCCTCATAAAGGTCGAAGGTCAACAGCGGTTCTTCCAAGTCCCGGAGGAAGGTCTTCAGCAGGACAGCCACGTTGTGAGTATTCCTAGAACATACCCAAGGCTTCTAGAAATTTCCACACTTACACTGGAACTTCAAAATCTCCTCGTAAAGGTCGAAGGTCAACAGCGGTTCTTCCAAGTCCCGGAGGAAGGTCTTCAGCAGGACAGCCGCGTTGTGAGTATCTCTAGGTTTCTAGAAGTATCCACATATAAAATACGTACACTGGATCTTCAGAATCTCCTCAGGGCGAAGATCAACAGCGGTTCTTCCAAGTCCCGAAGGAAGGTCTTCATCAGAACAGCGATCTGTGTATTCCTAGAACATGCCAGAAGTTTCCAGAATTTTCCACATATAAAACACTTACACTGGAACTTCAGAATCTCCTCGTAAAGGTCGAAGGTCAACAGCGGTTCTTCCAGGTCCCGGAGGAAGGTCTTCAGCAGGACAGCCACGTTGTGAGTATTCCTAGAACATGCCCAAGGCTTCTAGAAATTTCCACACTTACACTGGAACTTCAGAATCTCCTCGTAAAGGTCGAAGGTTAACAGCGGTTCTTCCAAGTCCCGGAGAAAGGTCTTCAGCAGGAAAGCCGCGTTGTGAATATTCCTTCTAGAAATTTCCACACTTACACCGGAACTTCAGAATCTCCTCGTAAAGGTCGAAGGTCAACAGCGGTTCTTCCAAGTCCCGGAGGAAGGTCTTCAGCAGGACAGCCACGTTGTGAGTATTCCTAGAACATACCCAAGGCTTCTAGAAATTTCCACACTTACACTGGAACTTCAGAATCTCCTCGTAAAGGTCGAAGGTCAACAGCGGTTCTTCCAAGTCCCGGAGGAAGGTCTTCAGCAGGACAGCCGCGTTGTGAGTATCTCTAGGTCTCTAGAAGTATCCACATATAAAAAACGTACACTGGATCTTCAGAATCTCCTCAGGGCGAAGATCAACAGCGGTTCTTCCAAGTCCCGAAGGAAGGTCTTCCTCAGAACAGCGATGTGTGTATTCCTAGAACATGCCAGAAGTTTCCGGAATTTTTCACATATAAAACACTTACATTGGAACTTCAGAATCTCCTCGAAAAGGTCGAAGGTCAACAGCGGTTCTTCCAAGTCCTGGAGGAAGGTCTTCAGCAGGACAGCCGCGTTGTGAGTATCTCTAGGTTTCTAGAAGTATCCACATATAAAATACGTACACTGGATCTTCAGAATCTCCTCAGGGCAAAGATCAACAGCGGTTCTTCCAAGTCCCGAAGGAAGGTCTTCATCAGAACAGCGATCTGTGTATTCCTAGAACATGCCAGAAGTTTCCAGAATTTTCCACATATAAAACACTTACACTGGAACTTCAGAATCTCCTCGTAAAGGTCGAAGGTCAACAGCGGTTCTTCCAATTCTCGGAGATAAGTCTTCAGCAGGACAGCCACGTTGTGAGTATTCCTAGAACATGCCCAAGGCTTCTAGAAATTTCCACACTTACACTGGAACTTCAGAATCTCCTCGTAAAGGTCGAAGGTCAACAGCGGTTCTTCCAAGTCCCGGAGGAAGGTCTTCAGCAGGACAGCCGCGTTGTGAGGGTCGCTGCGGAACGATATCGGCTCGCCGCGGTTGCATTGCCGTTGGAGCTCCTTTATCACGGATATGTTGGCTGATCGGCGGAATATCCCCTCCGTCTCTAGTGCTGTAAAAATAGGGAAGGTATTGTTTTATAAGCCTATCTCAGTACTCTGCTGGACATAGCTTCTCCTATTATTAGGTCATCAGCCTATTATAGTCCACTGATGAACGTAGGCCTCTCCTATTAACTATAATTATGCGTATGGACGCATTAGGAGGTAAATGCCCATAATCGTCACGCTGGGTAAGCGGATTGGCGATGGCAGTAATGTGTCCACTATGATGACGCTGCTACCCATCATCAATCTTTTATCAAAGAATGGTCAGTGACACTTCAATCCCTTAGTCGACTCTTACGACACTCGCACGAGGAGTTGCGGTGGTGACAAATGTGCTGCCGTCACCACACGGCCTAAGGCTGTAAGGAGAATTTTGTGAAAAGCCTATTTTTCACGCAATGAAAAATTATAATTATGTATATATTTTTTAGATGTAAAAGTCTAAATAAACCTAATCTTGCCAGTATATAACAATAAACCCAGATACTATCATATTGTACTTATATCTACTCTAAAAATATTAAACGGCAGCATATGGCAAGGGTTGTTTTCAAAGCTTATTATTGAATATTACTTAAGAAACGTGAGCTTACCATCCGGCTTCGAAAGAAACTCGACGCACTGTCTAACCACCGGTGGTATAGCGTCGACCATATTTGAATTATTGTCCTTTATGAACTGCAATGACACGCCAAACTGTTGCGTGGGCGGTGGGGAAAGTCCGTCTTTTCGGGTCTTGTCCGTTTGCTCGGCGATTGGCTGTTTTTCCGTTATTTGTTTGGCAGCTTCGGCGGCTTTCGGATTTTTGGAGAGTAACAGTTGGTCGTACCTGGGAATAATGATTTAGATTTAGATTTGTTTATTTCACAAAATAAATTACAATATAAATTAAGTACTTACATTAATCTACATGTATTTAAATTATGATCAGGGCCCGTAACTTTCATGCCGATGACATCAATTTGACGTCACGCTCCATTTAGGGTGATCCGAAATAGTTTTATTGTTTATTATTAATCATTAGTCGTCAATCATTTTAATAATGTAAAAATAACTTCAAAAGTAGTATATTTGCACGTGAAATAAATTACACCTACTTGATACGTGAAACATAAATAAAACTATTTGATTTGTTTTTATATATACATTTTTTTAGTGATATTGTTAACACATTTCAATAATTACGTAGAAAACAGAATTCCTCTTTAACGTACAGCACGTATCAAGTAGGAATTATTTATTTCGCGAGTAAATATGCTACTTTTGAAGATATTTGTACATGATTACAATGATTGACGACTAATGATTAATAATGAACAATAAAACTATTTCGGATCACGCTAAATGGAGCGTGGCGTCAAATTGATGTCATCGGCATGAAAGTTACGGGCCCTGATAATCGTCAAAAATTACATACATAAATGTCAGAAAATGAATATAAAACAATAATAATTTAGCATTGGATATAAATGATCAAATGCAAACAATAGTAATAACAAAGAAGGGCATCACATATAATGGAGACATTAACCCTTAACTTGGCAGTGTATGTTAAAAGATACATACTTTTGACCCACTTTTTGTATTTTTTTAAAGACAGAATTTTTTGCTCTGCTCAGCGGCGAGGAGGCTAGAACGCACGATTTTTTAAAATTCTGCCAAATATAGGGTATCCTTATGTAAAACATGAATATTGTAATAAGATGTGGGAGCATTGTGAAACAGATCGTAAACATTACTTTTATATATTTTTTTAAAATTGAATTTTGGAATGTATGCATTAAGGCTAGTATATTTTAAACCCCTTATTCATAATTATAAAATGTATAAGGTGATACGTATCACTCTATAAATTTTATAATGCACACTACGCTTCAATAGAATTTGAACCTTTTATAAAAATCGATAAAGTATCAGTTCCTTTGTTTTATCATTTTTGACAACAATCAAAATTTGGAAAGAACATGTCTAGTCAATTCAAATTACAGAAGGAAAAAACCACCTTACTTTTAATAGAATAAGGTGTGAATTTGCCCTAATTTTTTAAAGCTTGGGACATGTTTTTTCTGTGGACCCTTCACTTATCGCTTATCGTATACGATTGCAGAATGCTTGGAGGCCTGTAAAGGGATGTAGGCGTAAATACTCACTCTATAACCTGCTGTGGTATCCTCAACTTCTCCAAATCCACATGTGGGTGCAACTCGTGTAGATAGTTGAAATACATGACCTTCCTCCCAAACTTCACGCTAATCGCCGGTTTAAGCATTTGCATCACTATCCTAATGAAGTTGGTCGGGTGGACCAGGTACAAGGCTTTTAGGTTTTTCTTGTATTTTCTGTCGAAGGCCTTGTAAGCCTTCCAGAGCCATGATGTGGGCGGTTTGTTGTTCCTAGTCAATCCACAGTGCAGGTAGACTAAGCTGTAGTCTTGTTCCACGTATTTGTCCAGGGTGAACATGAGGTACCTGAAATAAGTGATAGTTTGTGTAAGTGACCATTTTATGAAAAGGACAACTGAAATGTCAACGTGTCTGAGACAGCTGATTAGTTCTTTTTATTTTATTTTCATCTTTATTTAAAGCGCAATATGTGCTTGGACAGTCGGTTTCTTAAATATCAACGTGTCTGAGACAGCTGATTAGTTCGTTTTATTTTATTTTCATCTTTATTTAAAGCGCAATATGTGCTTGTACAGTCGGGTTCTTAAATATCAACGTGTCTGAGACAGCTGATTAGTAGTTCGTTTTATTTTATTTTTATCTTTATGTAAAGCGCAATATGTGCTTGTGCAGTTGGGTTCTCTCCTTCTACTCCTTATTGGTCAACGTCGTAAGAGTATGTACAATGTACATTGTACATAGGGGAGAATCAACATTTTTCTGTCTGTTATTAGTGTTATTACCATGGTTACGGTCGCCTGAGTCACGCTGGTTTTATGCAAAATTATGCTACTTAATTTATGTAAACATAGTTTGTAGAAGTTGTCGTCCTGTGTTGTAGTTTGTATACTACGTACTTGAGTAGCTTGTCAGGTGACAGTTCCTTGTTGGACGGCAACCTACACGAAGACACCACTATGATCCTCCCGATCTCATTGTCGCCAACTACCTACCATCCACTGTCGATGAGGTCCATGAAGTCATCGTCCAGTGTTGCTGTATTTAAACAAGTTTGTATACACCACATACTTGAGTAGCTTGTCAGGTGGCAGTTCCTTGTTGAACAACCTACACCTCCAGATCCTCTCGATCTCATCATAGCCATCTACCTACCAGTCTACTGCCAACCACATCCGTGAAGTCATCGTCCAGTGTTGCTGTATTTATACAAGTTTGTATACACCACATACTTGAGTAGCTTGTCAGGCGGCAGCTCCTTGTTAGACGGCAACCTACACGCGGACACCACGATGATCCTCCCGATCACATTGTCGCCAACTACCTACCATCCACTGTCGATGAGATCCATGATGTCATCGCTCAGTATTGCTGTGTTTATACAAGTTTAGTAATGCATACTTGAGTAGCTTGTCAGGTGGCAGTTCCTTGTTGAACAACCTACACCTCCAAATCCTCTCGATCTCATCATAGCCATCTCATCTACCTACCAGTCCACTGCCAACCACATCCGTGAAGTCATCGTCCAGTGTTGCTGTATTTATACAAGTTTGTATACACCACATACTTGAGTAGCTTGTCAGGTGGCAGTTCCTTGTTGAACAACCTACACCTCCAGATCCTCTCGATCTCATCATAGCCATCTACCTACCAGTCTACTGCCAACCACATCCGTGAAGTCATCGTCCAGTGTTGCTGTATTTATACAAGTTTGTATACACCACATACTTGAGTAGCTTGTCAGGTGGCAGTTCCTTGTTGGACGGCAACCTACACGCGGACACCACGATGATCCTTCGACCGATCTCATCATCGCCAACTACTTCCACCAGTCCGCTGTCGATCAGGTCCGTGAAGTTGTCATCCAGTGTTGTTGCTGCTATCTGTGTTTATAAAGTTTATCGATAATTAGTAGGTTTTTATTTTGAAATAGGGTTACCTATGGCCAGACTAGCCGAGGGCAGACACGTGGCCTACGATGGAGTGAAATTGCTCAGAAGGTGCCTATTCGGCCTTGACTTTAAGGTTGATGATCTCAGAAATACGTGTAAGTATACGTGTAAGTGACAAAGCGAATGGACATAGGTCACTGGACAAGTTTGGCAATATACAGTAATAGCCTACCATAATATTATATTTTCTTCAAGCAATTTCATGTAGCGGTAGGCAATGTAGCGGTAAAAAAATGTGTAAGTATATTTTTGTTTTTACATAATAAACTTTGAATGAACTTAGGAAATGTATGCGCCAAGTAGACACGTCTTACGAATATTTCGTTTCACATAAAGCTTAAATTTATCTTGTAATAAACTGGTCGATTTAATGTTTTCTCCTATACATTTTCTACGGAAACAAGATAGTTTAAAAAATATAATTAATGAAACACCTTCGCTTGGGCAAAAATAACTGACATGACGAACCGCTTAGTAATCTTCTTTTGGCTTTTAAACTATCTAGGTGGGATTTTATATGTTAGAAACTCACTTTACTTATAATTTTACAATTCTTTTAAGAGTATTTACGAGTATGTATAATTGTCTAGAGTTACAATTGATGTGTTTTATTGATTTACCTTCATTATATGCGAGTGCAAGTTACATTATTAATTTAGAAACCCACTGAAACTTGAGACTAACAATACATTTTTGCAAGATAGTTTATGCAAACACAAGTGGTGAAATCTTTACTGTCACTTTAATGGTGAAACTGTCAAAGTCTGATAGTCTGATAACGAAACTCTAATGAAATGTTGATGCGTCACCCGATAACAGCGTCCGGTCCGGAAAAGAATTTCCTAAGAAATTTGCCTCAACACAACAACTATATGGGAGAATCAAAATTTATATATTTTGCATAATTATGGTACTGAAACTATGGAAGAATGCAATTTTCTGTTGTTAATAAGCCCTTTTCTTGAAGGAAAACATCGCGAGGATACCTGCATTCACCTGCGAAGAAATTCAAGGGTGTATGTGAAGTCCCTAACAAGTACTGGGCCAGCGTTGGGACCACGCAAAATAGGCACGTTTGATGTCGAGTTGCGGAAAAATATATTTATTTATACCGCATGGGTCACCGTTGGCTACCTTCGCGAGGTGGGCATCGATACCATGGTCTGGCCAGCGATGAGCCGGGACCTTAACCTCATCGAGCATATCTGGGGCCATCTGAAGAGGAACTTTCGAGTCCGGAATCCTGCTCCAGTTACGGTCGACGAGTTGAAGATTGCCTTGCTGGAGGAGTGCGAAGCTATTCCACAAAATTACACCAGGATGTTAATTAAACCAACTAAAAAATATTTACGTTGTATCATTAGGGCTAGATGTAGTAATGCAAGTTACTAGCATAATAATAAGAAATCAAATTTTATTTTAAACACGCCTTTTATTTCGAGTTTCCTTGTTTATTTTTAAATCATTTTCGGGGTACTTTCGATATTAGAGATTTTTTTTTCCTTTGGATATGAAATATTTATGAATTAGCACATTTTCCAAACCTTTACATTGTACGCTCTCTTTCAATACCATAATTTCCAGTTTCTAATTGATAATTCTAAAGATATCGGATGCAAACACAAAAATGCAAAGTGATTCGATACTTTTGCCCGCGAGTGCATAATTATTTTGTTGTAATCGACCTCCTTAGCGAGCTAGACATAACTCTTACTCAGTAGTAAAAAAGCAATCTCAGCCAAAGCCGATACGGTAGGCATGTAGGCCATACATTACCGAACACCTGATACCGAGTCGCCCGTATCTCTTCGACGATCGATAGTCTTATCTACACATTACGTCACAGGATATTGAACGCAATAACAGAGTTAAAAATAAACGGTAAGTATTTCTACATGCATTCTTTTTCTTAGTATTTAAACGTAGAACAGACTTAGTATTTAAAGGTAAACTCAGCACATGATAGGTGCGACAGTATGTCGCCGGGAGATGTAGTAACATAAAACGGATTGATAGTTTAAATCGCTGCGACATACTGTTGCTTTATTTATGTGCTGATCCTAAAGATAAGTACGCAAATCTATAACAATATTTTTACAGATGACACATAGGAAGACTTGCAACCAGGAAAAATATGAATATTCTTGGCATTATTAGCAAATTATTATATCGGAATCCCAAACTTCCAATAAGCGGGTGTGTGGAATATACACAATAATATTGTGCTGTTTTGGTATGTAGATCCGGAATATCCGGTTACGTCTGTGTATACAATACAAGGCGGCCAAAAATTAAGTGAATTCCCGTTGCCTCTAAGGTTTTCGAACTCGGAATAGATCCCCTAGTGACTTTTTGGAAGATTTAGAAGGGTCTACAATTTTTTTTTAAATCAGTATACGTAAAAAAGGTAAGTACCTACTCCTCAAACAAGAACTAATATCCAAAAAAATCCTAGGGCATCTATTCTGCGTCCCATAACTTCACTGGAATGCCCTGTAAGTACTCTTTTATTGTATGCCCATTTTAGAAGTTTTGTTAGTTTTACACCCGTTCAGATCACTGACAATATGGTATGCAAAGAGATTATTAATATTCGACCTAATGACATTTTGTTGTACCCTACCTCACTTAACCTTTTCACCGTTATTTGTCGAACCGATAATGTCACAGGTAGGGTTGGCTCCCTATCTGTGTTCTAAAATGGATAGTCAAGGCAAAATAAATATATCGCTCATCTTCGTGATCTACAAAGTTCGTAGATCTCAAATATACCCTTAGCTAAAATATAGATACCTTTTTAGTTAATACTGTTTTGATCTACGACCTTATATTAATAGTAATAGAGTTATGTATACATAATACATATCAATCACCCCGTGATTCCGATTGGAATGAGTCTAAAGGTGCATTCAGACCAAACGAACATTCGCTATTCTAACCCCCCACTCTACGAAATTCGATCGTTACACAAAACGTGATTGGTTGATTTCGTAGAACGGGGGATAGAACAGCGAATGCTCTTTTGGTTTGAATGCACCTTAAGCAAGTCCAGATCTGGAAGAATCAGGTACCCGGGATTTTGTTTTTAAAGCTGTTTTCTATTACCTACTACTGTTCTGGCCTACTACCGCGAAAATAGAAATTCGTAAATTACGAGTATTTGTCTCTCTCACTGTAATGACGCCTTCGTTTGAGTGACAGAGAAAAATCCTCGAAATTTACGAATTTCGATTTTCGTGGTAGTAGGCCTGTACACGGTACCATTTTATATCACTTTGGCGTCAAACGTAATTAGGTACTTAATAAGTAATTCTGATAAATCCGTGTAGTGATATTGTTAAACTTAACAGATTTTAAAATTCCTATGAGTTTGACTATATTACAATCATTACATTTGACGCGAAAGTGACAAGATCCTACCGTTCGCCGATCACTGCCTATTTCACGCGACGATATAGATAGAATAATATTTTTATCAGTAGCAGCCACCATGAGGCGACCACCAGGCCACATGACGAGAATAGTGGTGGAAATCAGCGAGGCCTAGGAGAGGAGACGCGAGTCCCAAAGTAACTTGGATGGGGCTAGTTAAGAAAGAAAATAACACCCAAGACGACCCAGGACTGAACTCACGTCGCCGTATTAGGAGAGCCGTGCCCAAGTAAATGGGACAGGGCTAAGAAGAAAAAGAAGTCTAGTAGCGTGGTGAAGGTAGAAAGAATACGCTTGCCACCACCCAACACTTTCCATTGGTTTCGTCAACTAAGGGATTAAAGTGTCACTGTCCATTTGTCCAAGTGTCCATTCGTGTATTGAAATTGATAAATAATAAATAAATGACCGGAATAGGCCGATGATGATGATGAAGTGATGAAACATTCCTGGATGCATAGCCAAGTTGCCAATCGCTAACGCTTAGTAGCGTATCGTAGTTTTCCCTCTGTCACTCTTTCATATTAGTGCGACAAAGACAGCTGCCTTTCGTTTAACGATTGACGACTAAGCGCTAGCGATTGGCAACTTGGCTAAGCACCCTGGCTCTACAAAAAGCTTAACCCCTTATTCATAAACGTCTACTAAATTAACAAGCCGATATGTATTGTTTGTCTCTTTCGATCATATAGATTTATTGATAAGACTGAAAGCGACAAACAATACCTATAGGCTTGCTAAGTTAGGAGACGGTTATGAATAAGGCGGCTAGTCATAAAATCTAATTACCTCTGTGTATATTTCTTCAAGTTTGGTCGCCAATTCCTCTTCGAAGTTCTCTTCAATCGTGCCATCGCTGGCCGACCGCTGTAGGAGGTTATCCGGTATATCTAGCAGTTCTGGTGGTAGACCTCCTAGTAGAACAGTAAAATTGATGTGAACAGTCGTCATAAGGCACTCGAAGCGGCCACGTTACTCAAAATACCTGAACATGCGCTCTAACTTGACAATAGAGGTATACCTACGAACAAATAAAACATGGAAGCCGCACGCCATATTAAATTGCCTTTTAAAAACGGTCCTGAATTTTAGTTGAGAACTCCCTCTTCAATGCATCACGGTAATGAATGTCAATATCAACCTATAAGAACTTAAACCGCCATTTAAAAATAGTTGTGATTGGTCCATTAAAGTTTTGATTGACTATATTCTATAAACATTTGTCAAAGATGTTGCGCCGAAATATGCGCGGTGTTAAGAAAAGCGCTATGTCTTGCCCATCTTGGCACAATTGAACAATTGCTTTTGGGGGCATTTTTGAGCTGGCGTTAGACGTCCATGTTATATATGGTGGCAGAGTTTTTGACATTTCAAAACGACTGTACAGTGAATAATTGGAACACTTAGTCACTAGAAACCTTTATCGAAGTGATGTTATAAGTGAGGTACTAAGAAATTTCTTACTACTTGTCATTTACACATGGTTTTAGAGTGGCCTAGGGTTCCAATCAGTTGAGTGCAGGGATCGGAACCGGTTTTTTAGAAAATCCTCGAAATAGATTAATATTTTAAAATGCTTTACACTCTTTATGTAGTATTCAACATTTTATGTAATTTAATTATTAACATCGTATTTTTGAATTACTCCATTAACAAAAAAATCATCTACGTCATCTACAGTTCTCATTCTCCAACCTTCTCAAGAAATGCAGCGTTCAAATAATAAACCACACCGCAAATAATGTAAAAAAATTGCTACCTAGCTACTCAATAAATGGTTATTGTGAAAAGGAAGCGTCAATCCCTCTGAACCTTATAACGTCGGAAGTAAATGAACAACAATGTTATTCATTTTCAATAAGGCATATTCCATTCACAAAAGGTACAAAAACCCCCGCATTATGTTTCTAAGATGACATTTCCAACCTGCCAGACACAGAGAATGCCTTCAGATATAAATAAAGCAACAATAGATGACCAGTTATGTGTGACGTGCATTGATTACTCAATAATATATTTCTTTGACGACACTCTGACCTGACCTAAACTCTATACAGTTAAAGTCTAATTTCGGTTAATCCACTGGTCCTATACCTAAATAATTCCACACAGGAAACTGGGACTGATAGTTTCCGTTGCTAAGCACTGTCCTGTTCTGACTAATATAATGAGATAGGGACAGTGGTCGAATTTATCGGTTATTTTTCTTGTAAAGCAAGGAAAACGATGATTTATGAATTGTAAATGGGGTAATTCGTAGTAGACAAAATAACATCTTGTATTTACAGCGCGCACATATAGTTATATGTTAGTCCATTTCAAATACGAAGGCCCGATGCTACTCGCAACTTTTGTCATTTAATATTGGTCCACTACAAATTGGCACGTGTCGTACCGATGTATGCAAAAAATATCAAGCCACAAAAGGGTCTGGCCAGGTATGTTTTGTTATCACTAGAGTGATTCAAAAACACAAAAGTTACAATTGTTAACCTCTCAACCCTTCATTGTGTTCTTTGGCATAAGAAAACTTACAAGTTTTTTTTTGGAACTTTTAAACAATATTTTAAGGGTCGCTACCGCTTGTTTAAAATGTGTGATTCCCATACAAAATGAAATTATTATTTTTTTACTTTTTTTCTTCTAGCGGGCGTAGTTGGATGTTTTTGTAGTATCTGATATTATAAACAACAACAAACACTGTGATAAACTACGTTTTACGTCATAAGTCCTCGTCCTATGTCGTATGTAAAAACTCATCCGAGTTATTTCTTAGGGGCCTGCCATGTAAAATCCAAATGAAACGAATAGAAAAAAAATCAGATCTGGTTTTAGCGACATATTACAAAGACGTCATTAGGATATATATTTTAATCGTAAAAAAATATTAAAGTATATTTTTTTTTATTGTAGTCTAGTATGGGAATCACATTTTTTCATGAAGTGGTAGCGACCTTTAAATAATAACTAAAAAATCTGAAAAAAAAAATCAATTATGTTTTTAGTGGTATAGGTCAGTTTAAAGGGTTGAGAGTTAAAAAAAAGAATGATTTTTTTCCATACAAATTTGAATCACCCTAGTTATCACTGATCCTATTGTTGACGCCTAATGACTTTGTCAAGTGGAATCGGGCCTTCGTATTTGAAATGGACTTTATCATATTATTTTTTCCACAATGACAGCCGCCGTAAATATATCTCAAGGCAAATAAAGTTGAGAAATTTGAAAACAAAAAAGTTGTAGGTATGAACCATTCCCGAGGCGGAAAATAGTGGTGACATACGAACTTTAAAGGTCACCTAGCAATTAAACAATGACTGGTGAACATTTAGGGTGAAGACACATTTATCAGCATGCGTACGCATTTTGTCTAAAGAAAATGTCAGTTTAGTATGGGACCGCGTTCAGCTTACCGCACGCGTACGCATGCCTATAATACGTTTCATACTAAACAGCCAAATTCATGCAGATATAATATATGTATCTTCGCCCATAGAGTTTCATATTTGTCATTCATTACATTAGTGAATATTGGCAAATAACGGACGGACAAATGTAGTAAAATTTCACACAATTTTTTAACATGAGCGCGAACATTAACTGACATCTTTTGGCATATGGCAAAGGAGGCAAAAAACTACATAATGGCTGTAGGTAGAAGTTGTGTCATGTGTTATGCCAAATGCATAAAAATCTATTTACTAAAAGATATTTTATCGAAATTCTTGGTTCTGCCTCTAGGCCAGCGTTAGATGTATAAAGCACTGGTCCCACCAAAAGTGAGTTTGTCATGATAGCTTGGCTATAAAAATGGCTCCCGTGTAAATAAAAGAGACATGGCGACTTTGTAGTTCACCGCTGACCTAGTCACTATACTAGCTGAGCAAGTAGCAAATATCAGTGAATGTTTTCTTTACAAGGGAGCGATTATCTTTTGTTTGTTTTTATAGCCAAGCTATCAATCGCTAACTCACTTTTAGCGAGACCAGTGCCTAAGAGCCATAAATTATTAATGGTATCAATAGTTTCAATTTTATTCAGGTACTAATGTATACGAAAAAAATATTTGTGAAATATATACAACATAAACACACTTGCACTTAGGTGGAAAACTTTCTCAATAGGTGCCTCTTAGTAGACTGTGGAAAAGTTTATGTAGATTAAATTAATACATTCATTAATAAAAAAATTACAGTACCACTTGATATTCCTTACAATTCTGCCTAAGTAATATATACTTGGTGTTTGTCATATTTTTAATTTAGGATAGGAAATACAAAAAAAATGCCTGAGTTCCAATGTTTCTATAGTTTCAAATTTAGAAACTACAAATGGGTTGGATGCAAAAAAATGTACATATTAAAGGCCTTAATGGAAACAAATTTTTATGCCATATTCATATTTTTTGTCTTACAAAGTTAAATTCTGTTTAATAACATAATAACCTTTCACACATTTTTGATATTCTACTGGGTATTTGTTATTTAATTTGACAGGTGTGTCACAGCCATATTGGTAAGTTAAGGTTTCTAGGAAGTTCAATATTTTGATACTCATTTGAGTCAGCCCCTGCATCAAGCTTTTTGTTCATATATAAAAATATAGAAAATTAAAGATAATGTTAACTACCCGTGTCACAGCAATGTATGTATACTCGTAATCTAAATGTGAACTGAACTATCCTACTAAGAGGCAACTATTGGCACAGATTTGCACCAAACTGTACCCTAATCTGTTCATTACTAAAAAATCCAAGCAGCTATAACTTTGCCAATAAAATTGCAAAACTGGCACAGTGGCCATGTAATATTGTGTCATTTACGACCAATCTGCTTCGCGTGATTAGCAGCAATAGACCTGCTAACGTTCTTTATCTTTTCGCGCACCAACTGACGTAAAAATGTCAACAGTGTGACCTTAAAACAACTCACCGAGATCATCGCTGGGTATGGGCTGCGTCAGCTCAGAGTCGTCGAACTCTAGCCTGGGCTCGTAGTCGTGGTACTCCGACAGACTGGTGAAAGACTCATCCGCCTCCGCAGTGTTTCCGTGCATAACTGCGTACGTAGCAAACAATCAGTAATGTTTACTTTACAAACACAAAACTATTTAGGACAATACATACCTGCATAAGCTCGCATTGGACTCAACTTTGGCTGATACTCGGACTCCATGGCTAAATAGATACGAATTCTTTATTATTAAGTGTTTATATTACTTTTAGTCAGGGCGAACAAGATTTCGAGACGGGAGATGCTGTCCTAACGGCAGTATAACGACGGAAACGGATATTCATCGCGCTATTACAAATTTTTATATATCAATTACAAAGTGGGTAGATATTAGTTAAGTAAATATTACGCCCGAATGAACACTCACTCACTACACTTTAGTACTTAGCATTTTCTTTTTCGTTTTCCTATTTACGTCATTACGTCAAACGCTTGTCCAATCAGTGGCATTCGCAATAAACACAATTTCGTTTCGAACATGAATGTAGGATTAATATGGATTTGACAACGTTATAATAATAGCAAGAACGAAAGGGATGGTCTTATGAAACTTTTTACTAGTGGAAGTGAAAAGGAACGATAATCGTCCGTCCTTATCACTGTGCCACTATTTTTTGTGTGTGTGTGCGTTAGATGCTAAATGTAAGTGCCAGACAAATGCGTTTGAATACGTCACTAAGTGCCACACACACAAGTATCTTCTTAGTAGTAAGTGACTATGTCTATCCCTCTTAGTGGCACACTATGTGCGGCCCCTCGGTTTCGAACAATTTTACATATCACAACAATAATGCCAACCGTCTGAGGTCTAAGGCATACATATGATACTTTTTTTATATTGAATGCATGACGACGAATATTACATTAAACAATAACTTACTGGTCGTATAGGATGAGTGTGTATGTAAAAAATAAAATGAATGCAAGTGCATTGGCGAAAACATTTTGTATTATATCGTAACAAATATTATTTTCTTTAGTAGCATAGTAAGAAAAACATATCAGCTAGATTTATTCCTAATCTGTAAAAAAAAATACAGGTAGTCAATGCTCTCAACACAGACAACTTAACTTGTCAATTTGTTTTGTCAGCCAGCGCAAGCAGCGCATTTCATTTCGCTTTGCTTGTTGTTTGGTTTTGAAGCCGAAACAAAGTTGAATTGAAAGTTTTCTCTGGTGATTGTAACTATAATTTACATTAGATTACAACCCTTATATTTTCTGATGTGCTTGTAGTTTTAGTCTTAAATATCACAGTAATTTCGGCAAACGTTCCGACATGCTTGGTTATTCAAATGCTGGAATACCAGACAAATCATGGCAGCCTCCTGTCGCAGTCCTGGAAACATCGTAAGTTTCGGGTCTTCCAGTTTAAATAATGAGTAAACGGAGCCTTACTAATATATTTACTATGTTTCAGCATGGGAGCTGTAGTGGTAGAAATGTACTGGAAACACACGCCGCTAACCTGTCGAAACTTCATGGAGCTGGTCAGGCGAGGTTATTACAATAATACGAAGTTCCATCGCGTGATACGAGACTTCATGATCCAGGGCGGCGATCCCACGGGTACAGGGAAGGGAGGCCAATCTATCTATGGTCCCCAGTTTGACGACGAAATAACCACGGACTTAAAACACACAGGCGCCGGCATATTATCAATGGCTAACGCCGGTCCTGACACAAATGGTTCTCAATTTTTCATTACTTTGGCGCCAACACAGTGGCTTGATAACAAACATACTATTTTTGGTAGAGTTCAAAGTGGTATGTCAGTAGTAAAAAGAATAGGCCTTGTTGAATGTGACAAGAATGATTGTCCTGTTGATGATGTGCGAATCGACAGAGCTTATATTCCTAAGTAAATGTGTGGTGACAATTCTTTGTTGGACAGTAGAATTAAGTGTATAAAATTACTTCACTAAAGTTCCTGGTTATAGAAAACTGACGGCAATTTGAAATAATATTACTTTAACCCTTTCACTGCCAATGACTTGATATAATATCAGAACCAGGGCTAATAAAATAACGTAATGAGTGCCCTAAAACCACAAACTAGATCAATAAACTTTCTACAAAGTCAGTTCTCTCTATACATATTTTCACTGGATTCCACTGAAGTCTTCCTGTTTTGTAATTTCATTAACCCTTTTAGGGCATCAGTCTCAAAAATGACTACTATACCATTATCTTTTTGTATTTTTTTCTTGTACAGAATTTTTCGTACAATATAATGGTGTTGAGGCTTGAATCCAGGATTTTTTTGAGTCTTGTCTGTTAAAGGGTTAAATTTTAATTTCTTTTTATTGTACAATAACCATAAACTAAAGATTCTGAAGAAACCTGTAAATCATTTACACACTTGAACTATAATTTTATTTAAAAGTTGAGAGAATGTGATGAAACTGATAAACAATAACTAAAAGTAAAATAAACTAATTTTGTAAACTGAATTTCATTTTTATTACTCCTACAATAAAACCTAGAAACGTGTGTTTCATTAGTTCTCATTCCACTGCTATTCATGGTTTAATACAGGGACCAGAACAATTTTTTTACAAAAACCTCGAAATAGCCCAATATTTTAAAATGTTTTATACTCTTTATGTACTACTCAATAATTTATGTAATTTACAAATCATACTTAGAATTTATATACCGAATAACGAAAAAAGAAGGGTTATTCCCACCTGTTACCACCAACTTGACACCAGTGGTAACAACTGGGATTTTTTTCCCCACCTGTTGCCACTGGGAATTAAAATTCCCAACTGTTACCACCAAACTAATTATTTTAGTAACTAACTAAATATTTTAGTGGGAAAAAAATCCCAGTAGTTACCACCAAGTACTCTGGTGGTAACAGGTGGGAAAAAAATTCCCTGTTGTTACCACTGGTGTCAGGTTGGTGGGAATAACCCAAAAAAAACCATTCTTTTTGTATGGAGAAACTGGAGAAAATACCGATCCCGGTCCCTGGTTTCTTAATCAGGCAGAACACAAGTCAAATTTGAAAAACCTAAATGATTGCTTCAAAACTTCAAGGAAAATCTAAAAGTAAGAGAAGTAGTTTACTCTAAAACTACTAATAAATAAACAAATAGTGGTCATTTGCCAAATATACATTCTCGAAATGGGTTGCTTGCTTAGAGAATGATACATTATAAATGGTATAGAAAGAGTTCTGCTGATTTTGTAAGAAATGAAAAATACAATTAGTAAGCTTTGTTGTTGGAGGTTGACTGGGTTTAAATGATTGAGCAACACTATTTGACAACCCTGGGGAGACAGGTCATAATAAATCGCTTGTGACTTTTGCTACATTTCTGGCTTGTTGGAGGTTGACTGGGTTTAAATGATTGAGCAACACTATTTGACAATCCTGGGGAGACAGGCCATAATAAATCGCTTGTGATTTTTGCTACATTTCTGGCTTGTTGGAGGTTGACTGGGTTTAAATGATTGAGCAACACTATTTGACAACCCTGGGGAGACAGGTCATAATAAAATCGCTTGTGATTTTTGCTACATTTCCGGCTTTGTTAAGTCGAGTAAACTATCAAATGCCGCAATGTATTTTAAGTGGCATGATCGATTTTGTAGATCAGTCGGTCTACCGCAAACTCCAAAGTTCGCAAATTTGGGGGATTTATCTCTATCACACCACGAAGGCGAAGTGACAGACAAATCTCCGAAATTTGCGAACTTCGGAGTTCGCAGTAGGGCCGCTGTCAGCCGCTGTAGAGGACCCAGAACAGTAACAGAGTGGATCGCCTGCATCAATACAAAGGGGAAAAGAGGTAGACATAGGAAAAGATGGGTCGATGGCGATAACATAACTTCTTAATGTCATTGCCATTGCTGGACATCTATGGATGAGGAGACCGCAATATAGGCAAGACTGGCGAATGCTGGAGGCCTGTGTCCACAGGATAGATAAATAGACAGTCTCATTCATCTATATGATAACATGGAAAATCTTTCTTTGGCTGTACCTAGGCTATAAATAAATACCTAAGTGTTTGTACACGTATACAGTGTATTTTCAGACATCGAGCAAAACACGACTTAAACTACGCGAGTAGCTCGGTGAGGTAAAAATTTGAATAGGAATAATATTGATTCGTGTTTCGTCAATTAAATATTAAACCTTATTTTTTACTGCCAAACCACAACAGAAACTGTTCAAGGAACAATATCGTATGGACGCATCGTATATGTTGGCGGCAGTAAATGTGTTAAGATTACGTGACGCGTAGGTTTGTTGGCTCGGTTAGCGAGCCTGTAACTCCCTTTTGTAAATATTTTTTATACCGGCTACATTTTGTCACTGAAAGCGTGAAGTAGCTGGCAACACCGATGACGCAAATTTAAAAAAATATGAATATTGTAGTGTGAAAACTCGCCGTTTTTATTCATTTAAAATTTTTATCAAGTTGATATAATACATGGTTTTACTTTATTTGATTTTTTTAAAGATCTAGCACGGGTAAACGAATAACGTTAAAACAGTGATAGTTTATTTGTTATAAATGTGAATATCCCTCCAAGCTCCATTCTGACACGTTCTTGAGACGCCATGTTTGTCACGTTTTTGCCAGTTGTGAATTTATTTGCCCAAAAATTTAATATTTAGTAGTTTTACGCAAGCTATAAGCCAGTGTCCTTAAAAGTATCCACGATGAGTATCGTCTTTTCGAAGAACAAGGAAAAACGGTCCCGAAGTTCATCTGGAGAATCTAACAATGTAAGTTGTCACCGATTCCCGCTCTCGCGACATAGTCGTTAAAAATTCGTTCTTACCGATCGCGGCCTCACGCGTAGATGTGTATTTATATCTTAAGTGACGCTTTGCATGGCGATTGATCACAATTTGTGACTGTTCGATAAAATGCTATTAAATGTGTGAATAGTTTTTTGAGGCTAAACAGTGCTTGATTTTCAAGTTTTTGTGCGTGCGACATTCTGGTCTTGCCAAAGTCCATCCTTAGTTAGTTTTGCTGTGCTTTCTAAGCCTCAGTGTCGCGAATATCTTCACCAGGCTGTGTTTTTGCCATATAGGATCTATGGAGCAGGTTTGTAATGAGTTTGCTTTTGGATAAGATAAGGTATTATCATTCACATGTGTTTTCCACAGGTTGTTCATGAAGGGAGTTTATTTGATCATTGTAAAGTGTAATAGTTACTATACCTGTTCCAAGTTGTAAACATAATGATGATATTTGTGTTCAATGTTCTACATGAACATGCAACATCGAGTCCAAAAAGTGCAGATAAAGTTAAATGACATCTGCTTAGCATGTACACATCTTACAATATATGACAACATCTCCTACCATTTATGGATAAATGTTTGAGTCATCAGTAAACATATTTTGTTTTGTTGTACTTTAACATTGGTATTTATTAATTAATCACTTGCCATGATGGGAGCAATGTGTATAATTACTTAACAGCTATTTTTACTTTTACGGTGTAATGGCAAATGTTATGATTTTATTTTAAACAGTTATGAAACTGGAGTTAATTTTAATATCCCCTTATAATTATGATAGTTGTTCATTTGAATAGGCAAGTGCTGAAAATATTATTTAGTAAGATTAATTCCGCAACTGATAGAGTACACTTTGCAATAATTAATATCTTCCATGGTAGAAAAGTAAAAAAAATATGGTGAAATTGTTTCCAAGAATTGCACCAGTATTGTAATATTTAGGTTAAAAATAATTTATGTTACTAGAATTAGAATAGAATTACCATGAGACATTTTTACTAATATACATCACTCAGTTTTTATTTATACCCTGCAGCATTGTTTGCCATTATTAATTTAAAACATTTACTTTATAATGGGCAGAAACATAGCTTACAGATATTTTCATTATGCACCAAATTAGTCTGAGATTATTAGGCTGATTGCAGTCAGGTTTATAACAATTAAGTAGGAAATCTTTCCGAATTTAATACTTAATTGGCATTTTTATATTGTTATAATGCTTACAGATTATAAAATTACCATCAAAACAGCAAAGCAGTCACTTTTGTAATGACAATTACAAAAGTGACTGCCATTAAGCTTTTTTAATCAGTCGGTAAAAATGAAAATACCCTTACAAATTATTATTAGTTTAAAATGAAACTCATATGAAGCTAAGTACAATAAAATAAATACTGCAATAGTATCTATACCATTTGTCTGTAGAAATCAAAACAAATGTAAACAAGCCTAAAAACTTGAATTATACCATAATCACACACTTTTAGGTTCTTCTGATCTTGGGTTTTATTATCAACTTAAAACCTGAAACCTTGAGTTCACATACATTTTTAGTTATATTTATTAGTATTTACATAAAAATAATCTGCGAATGAATTTCACAATATATCGTCGGCTGTCTGACAACCAAAACTCACTATAAAAACTGTCACTACTCTTAGCAACCTCTTATGTCAGTATTGAATCAGAACTGAGATACAATCTCTATTTCAAGTAGGTATTTGTTACTTAGTGAGTTTTGGTTGTCAACCGACGATATATCAAATCAGATCCTATGGAAAGTCAGCCAGATTTGTTTAATTTTTTTTAACTACTAATGAATGGTATACATGTAAAATAAATTATACAACTCACACAAAGCTGCTTCAATTTGCTATTGGGTTACACTGGTTACAGTATAAGTGACAGTGTTCTAAAAATACTATTTGATGAACTGCTTTTTGTAAGTCTCCTCTGAATCTGAACTAGTTGAAAAAGCCTTTTACAAAATGCTGCCTTTTTAACTAATGCTGCAGATCTGGTCTAAGTGAGCCATTTCAGTGACCCTATTGTGATCTACGAAATCTGCAAATTTTCGGAATTTTTCTGTCACTCTAATAACGCATTTTTGTTGGAGTGTCAGAGACAAATCCCCGAAATTCACGAACTTGTTTGCGGTAGCAGGCCAGAGAACTATGTAGATTTTTATTGATTAGAAATGTGCCATTTCCAGTAAATTCCAGGAATATTCCCCATACTTTGTTGGGGTGTTACTAGTAATGGCTCATAGTACTGATTAAATGTAATAGTAAACCGTTTAAGTGGGAAATGTTCCAGATAACGTGTAATTATAGGCCGAGGCTGACAAACATATTGTCCGAGGCTTTCCCATTTAACGGCTGAGGTGTGTATACTATTCTCCTGTTCAAAAGAGCCGACAGGCGGAAACTTAGTTTAGCGCAGCGGCCGGCAATGTGCTGTTTGTCGGCCGGAGGGCAGAAATATTGTTTACCATATCTCAATGGAGCACAAATATTAAGATTGTAGAATTCCGGTTAAAAAATACCTTGAAATTGTGGTTCTTATTTGAGTTTTGATTATTACTGTAGTAGCCAGTATCAAGTATGTATATTATTATATCACTTATCGTTATTTTGTTTCAAGATTTTTTCTTGTATTATAATCAATTACATCTGTCACACTGATCTTGAAATTTTTTTAATTATCTGATAGACGAAGCAACATTGTATAATAGTAGCCTAGGAATTGTATTGGTCGATTGTACATGCGTACACGCCTCGCGAATCTGTTTAAATGCCCTTATTTTGTATGGCTCTCTGTCTACAGTGTGTGTATTGTATACATATATAAGAGCTGGCGCCAAATGTCTATGAAAATATTGACAGAGTACAATCTCACGCCACCTCTTATCCAGCGACCTGTATGAAATCTTGCTCAGTGAATTATGAAATGGTAATTTTATGTGGAACCAGTATATGAATTATTAAAATTTATGTGTCTGAGTATTTTTGCTTTTTTACAGCCTTGCAAGCGAGTGTAAACCGAACGAGTTATATTGCATGCAATGTTATTCGCTGGTTATTCACTATCTAAAGAGATTCTTGTCTTTGCAGTCGTTCGTAAAGAATGTGACGTCGCGGGTGTCAGGTCTCCTGCCGGCGACTATAACGAAATGGTTTAGCAGCCCCCGCTCAAGCGCCAACGGGTCCGCGGGCGGCGCCGACGCCACGGACTCTTCGACGGAAGATGAGTGCCCGGAGAGCCCCATCACCCAGCCGCCTTCGAAGAGGATGCGGCGGGATGATCGCTCGTTTGGAAGTGCTGATGTGAGTTTAAGAGCTATCTTTGCGGCTGTTGACTATTAAGTAAGCTACTAAGGTCCGACCGAGACCCATATTTTAGTCTCGGCCGAGACCTAGACCGAGAATAAATTTGATACTCGGCCGAGACCGAGACTTGGTTGAAAGGATAAAAAACGTATAATTACATTAAAAAATACCTGGCAAATACCTATAGTCAGTCCAACGTCAAACTAAATACAGCAATTTTTTTCGAATATTTTTTTTTTTTATGTACGTACCCCACAAACTGGTATTCGAATTTTAGGTATTTTTATCGATAGTATGATAGGGGTCGCTTACTCTAAATTATTCCTTTCGTTCATTCCAAAGTGAAATTGAAGTCAGTTCAAGTCAGTATGAGACCAATAAAATCGCAGTAAGTTTGCGAGATGG